>VCNE01004396.1:0-12744 GCA_009869805.1 Oncopodura yosiiana | reverse complement strand
GTCCTGTTACTCCTCCACCAAATAATAATAATAATAGATTTTGGACAGTAGATATTGGAAATTTCACTAGACTCTTTGACGTATTGTCACCACAAGCACAATAAAAAAATTCAATTTTAAACTGAAGCTCCATCTTGTATAACTATGGCTTAAGAATAAAATCATCTCTGCTAACTTGTAAGAGCAAAAGAAATAATTGTTACATTTCATATTCATCATTATATACAATGTAGCAGTGCACTTTAATAACAAAATAGAGTGGCATGACTGATTTGCAGTTAGACACGGAGATAATGTATGAGACTCTTGGGTCAAAAAAGCTTTTTAGTTCATGAAAATGCATATTGCTCTGGTCCCATTTCATTTTCATATATCTATATGTATACTATATGTAAAAAAATAGAGTCAAAGGGATGCTTTTATTGACATTATACATAGTAATGTTTTTTGATGATGACCATTCACCATTCGATTCAGTTCACACAGATATAAACATCTAAACCCTAGCACACGTAGCTCACATAATCGTTATCAAGATCAGCATCTCTATCTCTCAAAAAACATATGAAAAACTGATATCACTACTAGCAAGTTATATAAGTATCATGGATCAACGTGACATCATCCCTCACATGAAATTTTTATTGGATCTATCTAGCTTTGCCATCAAAGAAAAAGTTATTGCTAAAATCTTGAGTGTGGACAGATACAGTTTGTCTTTGGTCCGTTCCGCATTACATTATATTTTCGGCATTACACTAAAAGCGAGAGAGATATGATAACCTCTCTTTCCCGTTTGCACCTCATCAATATAAGTGGTGGAGTTAGTGTTTTTGCCTCAATATTCCAACAACTTTTCCTTTTGCCATCTTCTTCTACTTTTCCCCTATTCATTGAATGTTTGAATGCTCAAGTGGCAAGTTATGCTCTTCTTCCTTCAAAACGTCATGTCAGTCAGCCAAAGTGTTTTGAGTAGAGTAGTAAAACAGTTTGTGTATATTTATTAGGTAGGGTAAAAGAAGACACAAGAGTTAGAAAAGGGGAAAGAAGAGAGAGATGAAGATAATGTATGTAATGCACTAGCAATAAAGTAGAGTATGAAATATCAAATACCATACCGGAAAATATTGTTGGTTATCTGCACATAGATCATTTGATGATTATTATGCTTATGTTACAAGTCTTGAAATAAATGAGTGAATATTATAGATGGATAGATAGATGCCAAAGTTGTATTACATTTGACTTTTATCACATACTATAATCTCAATTATAATCATTTCAAGTGTATCGCTAACTCTTTTTTGGTGTACTATATGTAATAAAATATAATAGGAGCGTTTGACAGGAAATAAATTATGTGAGTGACACATGCTATAGAGCCATTTATGTGTAATTTTTGATTAAGACTAATTTATAGTTTAGTTTATTAACTAAAAAGTATATGAAGACTCTTCATTGAAGAGCTATAAAACTTTAAAGTTAACCACTTGAAATGAACTTTTGTCTGCTGCAACAAACTATGAACTTAAAGATCTGTGTAATCTGAAGGCATTTGTCAAGTTTTTATTTGAGTGGCGTCTGTCTTTAACCATTTTTTTGCATCATATAAACAACATTTCTAAATTCCAAATTGGAATTTCCAACTCTGGTTATAGTATCAGTATGCTCGTTATAAGAAAGTTTATTGATGATTCTTAGCACGAGTGACCGTTAGCTACACAATGAGCATAAGAATGACTCTGATTCTCGTTAATAATCAACATTGATGAGATTAGAATTGAAACTGAACACAAGTATCAAAAAGAAATTCCCATACCATCTTATATAGCAGCCAAGTGTCTTAAATACGTATACATATAAAGTCTTGAAATACACGATTTTCTTTATTCCTATATTCCCAAGCCATATAAAACCTTTATACCTAGTTCAACTTTCTACATATGTGCTTTCTACTTTCTCCCTTATACATACTTTCTTTTCTATATATATATATTCCTCTGGTGCTCTTCAAGTTCCAACTTTCGGTAGAAGTAGTTAGTAAAGCTATTCTTTTTGCCTTCTTAGCTGTGTGACCAGTGACTTAACTCACAATCAGCTTTTTCTCAAGGAGAAACTTTTAGTATATATAGCAACTTTTTCTTTTCCTATGTATGCTCAGAGCTCAACTCACGATATAAAGTTCATTGTAGCACATTCCCACAACTCTTATTCTCTCACGCAGTTCAACTCACTAATACTTTCTACATTTGCTTTCTCTCTCTCTCTCTGCAAACTCAAGTGTAATTATTGAGCTGATCTAAAAATATTATGTGTCATGAGAAGAGAGAGAAATTTCGTTTTCAGCCAACTATTCGCTATTCACGTTTTAGATATAAAGTCAAAAGATAAGGTACATGAAAAGTAAAGAAAAGTCTTGAGTATATACTTTTCTCTTCTGTCCTCGCCTCGATCTTAATGAGTGTAATAGTCAGCTGTAGAATTAATTAAAATCGATTTGTAAAAGAACATTTTTTCTCTTTTCTCTTCAGTGACTTGTGAAGGCAGAGTCGTCTGCTAACTAGGCTATGAGAAAGTATTTAGTACGATAAAGTACACATATGTATAGAGCAATGACAAAGCACTTTTATTGTATGAAGAAACTCTAATTTATTCACTTAAGCACGTTAGACGATAGAGTAGAGTCTTCAACTTGGCTCTTCATTGTTTTTACACTAAGCTTAGGTGAGCAAAAATGAAGTAAATTTATCAACCTTTTATTATAAACGTCACTTCTTAACTCTTTAATGCTTTACTTAAGATGCTATAGAGAAGAGCTCATGATTTTCAAAAAACTAATTCACTTGCCTAATTACTCTTTCTAAGGTAAACTACATATAACAATGTGTAATTTTCATTGAAATAAATGACTTTTCCTTAAGCCTCTTTTCATACCACACGTGCCATAAAACATCCTTGTAAAAAATATTGAAGTTTCATTTGTATATAAAAAAATCTCCGTTAAAATTCCTTAGAACTTACCAACTATAATACTAAAATTTTGTAATAAAAACCATTTGAGCATTGAGGTTAGAGTTATACCTTTTACGTCTGTAATTTGACAATGAGAGAAGAATGCAAAATATATCGTTGATGGTCAGAGCATATAAGCCGTTTGAGAAGAATTTATTTTCACATGAAAAGGAAAAACCAAAAACCATATTTAATGGAATGGTTTTGTTTTAAAGTGCCTTTAGATTTTCCATATGTTTCAATGTGACTTTAGTATGGATGGCATGCTAATGTTATTATCATTACACCAAAGCTTTCTCTCTCTCATTCGTTGTTGGATGTGGTTCTCTCTCTTTCTCTCTTATATGTGATGACCTTCTACCATTGCTCTGTAGTAATTCTCCAGAGTAATTCTTTTGATTTACGAACTAAGAAAGAAATTAAAATGAGCAGCATTCCTCTGCTCTACACTACTTTTCTCTTCTAAAATGTACATACACATGAAACTGACTATGACACGACACACTGTTGTTGTTCCTTGCTGCACTCATAATAGCAAAAGTTTTGTAAATTTTCTCTCTGCCCCCTCAGAGGAGCTAAAGTTTTTGTCCTGTTCTGTGATCTCAACTCTGAAAGTTGAACTAGACGTATAGGGGCATTGTGACAAAAAATGATAAGGTCGAAGGTCTTTGTACAAAACAATGTCGTATACACATAGAAAAAGAGAAATATGTATAGTAATTTTCCATTTAGACACGAAATACGACTAGAAGACACGCATGAGAAAGAAATATCGAGCGGTGAAATAAAATGGAAATATTCATATTCGATTATGCAAAATATTTTGTGGAAGAGAGTGACACACTGTAAGAGCTTTGCCTTTCTGTATTCCCTAGAGAGATCTTCAAAGGAGAAATTGTATTTCGCAACGTCTTAAATGACATCATTTCGTAACATTAGCTCATTTCGTTTGTCGCTTCTATAAAAGGCAAAAGAAAGTCATAATATATGTGTGTACTGTATACATATATGTAGTATAGCTTTAGACTAATTTTAACTTTTTCTAGACTTGCTCTGTATGCTAGACTAAATATATATTTGAAGTAAGATAGCATTAATGCTGACATTAAGTTTTGTGCTAGAGGGCTATTTAAGTATTAACTCTATAGGTGGCAATAATATAAAAGGAGAGAGTTTTAAGTTCATAAAAAGAAACTTTTTAATCACTTTTTCTACATTAGAGCTATACTATATACATATGTATATATATATAGCATTGAGTCTATAAACTTTATAGTGTGAGATAGATAAACTACTAACAAGTATGTACAGTGCTAACATTAATGTATTATAGGTGAGTATGTTATATGAAAGTCTAGCTCGTTAATATCCATCTGAAGTATAGTAGTGGCTTTAGGCTGAATATTAATGTCACATTGCTAAAGTATATCATGTTGACTTTGAGCTTTAGACTAGAACACAGTATACTAAAGTAAAGTTTGTATTGTAGTATTTACTAGACCACACTACTCCTACATAATTCACATCGAGTCACATTCAAAATCCACAGAAAGTCTAATGGGCACATTAGAGTTAGTCTCTAGTTACGGAGCTGGACAGAATTGAAGAGTTTTAGCTTTGTAGTTATGGAAAGCGACATTTATGATGATAGTTCTCTCTTCTTTACACTATATAAAGTTATTTCCACTTGCTGTCCATATAAGACAAAAATCTAACTTTAAAATGTGTTGCTGTGTCTTTTGCCATAAAGTTGAGAGCGGAAAGCCATCTCTAATGTACTTATACAGATATATGTAAAAAAACTGATATGATATTTCCATTCACAACTCACTTTCATATTCTTCTTCTTCTCTCTCTCTACTATGAACACTAAACTGACTTCTAAGAGAAAGTCGCATGTTAAGTTTTTTTTTTGTGAAACTCGTAAAATTTGTATGTATCAGTTGGTGTTAACTCTCAACAACTCAGCACTACATATATATATAAAGAGTACAACAGCAGGCAGTGAAAGTAAGAACAGAAAGCTCTAAAAAGGCATTGTATTGTAGCCCACCAGCAGAGAGAGAGAGAAGAATATATGAACACTTTTATACTTTTCTACAACAAAGTCAGTAGTTACTCAGTATCTACAGTAAAAAGAAAAGGCATAAAGAAATTTTCTCATATCTTCACTTCAAAAATCCTTGAAGAGGACAGATATGGATGAAATATTTGTCTGTCGACACTATTCTCTTTATCTATACTCTATATGATATTATGCATGCACGTTTTTTCTTTATAGAAGCTGTACTAAACACTACACTACATTATTTGTAGTAATATTAGAGAAGAAGGATACAATTTGAAATTCAGTGAGTAGTTGAGACTTTGAGAGAGATTCTTATATGAACTTCTCTATTGTAAATACTAGCTCTCAATATATGCTCGGCTCAAGTTACTACAAATGATACATAATGTATATTCTAATGTAATACTAGAGCCTTCTACACAGCTAGGTTTAATGTTACAAACTATATATTTACAAAGAGATGCTCAGGTTTTTTTTATTCAAGAATTTATTAGCAAACAAATGTAGGTTCAGACTCCGGAATTGAACTCTAGGTTAAAAAAGCATGAACCTCTCTTAGCTCTTGACTTAGCGCAAGTAAATGAGATAGAGTGACAAATTTCATAATAAGGTTGATCTTACTCAAAAAAATGCATATAGAGATTAATGAGTGAAAGTTGAGATGACGCCGTCGCATTTACTTTTGCTAATTCTATATTTTGGCAAGAGAAAAGCAAAGAGAAGAAGGATAAGATACTAAATGGATAATAGTGTTGATACAGTGAAAGTTGATACACAATGTTGAAACAAGAAAAGAGAGAGACGTACTTCAACAAGGGTACATATGTCGTAATCCTAGCTATTTACATTTTCATCTTTCGGCCCATGTCGCTTGAGCTCGTGTCCATTATATTTCCAGCTTAGAATGTGTAGTACAAAAAAGTAGACAAGTACTCATGCTCAACAAAAGCTGGTTCTCTATTCTGTTGTGAGAGTGAGAGACTTTTCTCCTTTTCCACGTTGTACGAGTTGTAAAAGGGAATTGGAAGTATTTTGTAGTAGAAATAGGGAGCTGAAGTTTAGAATTTGATTTTTCTCTCTCTCAGAACTGACCTACTCACCAAGCAGTATGGTTGTGCTTCACAGCTATCCTTTTGTAGAATCACACAATAACATTACTTAAAGTACACTACAAGAACAACATCACATACCATTACACTATACTCAAATTACTTTACAAGCGAGATTTTTTTCCAAGAGAGACAATAAAGTTTGGAAAAGAAGATAAAGTTAGACAGAAGTGCATGGGAACTTTTTTGGGTTCAGTTGAGATTTAACATTAGAAAAAACAGAAGAACTATAAAACGTTACTTGTTTTACTAAAGACAATTCCATTTATTTTGAATGGCGTTTAAACTTCACTCGACAGAAAACCGGAAAATCAAAAGAAAGCTAAAAATCCCCAAGTATTGGGTAATTTGAGTACAAAAAAAAATCGAGAATTTATTTTTATTTGACTCTACGTATAATACTCAATATTTGCTACCTTCCAAAATTTAATCTAGTTGAATTAAAATTGTCCAAAAATTTCATCTCAAGAATTCAACACGACGTCGAGAATTCAACGTCTTGCGAAGAAAAAATATAAAATATTCTATGACGTGATTTGAGTGCTAGAGCTCATTTTTGTCTTATATAATCTTCGTTAAATTATAAATCTATCAAAATTGTCAAGTGTCAAGTTGTTCATCACCCCAAGGCAGTCAAAATAGGGAAGGTCAAGAAAAAAGCTGGATCAATGCACATAAGCACGGGTAATGATAAATTATTTCATATTTTATATATAGTGTGAGTCGAACGCCGATCTTTTTAAAAAAGTGTCTTTACTTCATTGGCGATAGTATTAAATAGTTAATTAGGCTATGCTTACGAAATAAAATTGTTATCAAGGAAGGATTTTAAAAGTAGACTCATTTTAGTAAAAGGGGACTACATATAAGTAAAGAGTGAAGAGATTACACTAGATTAATGTTTGTTTAGATTCCTTTTTACTCAACAAAATCCATATGAAAATAAATCTACAATTCATACACAATGTAAACTTTCCAGACACTATAGAATGAGAAATGAGGATTGAGTTTGAAAAGAGAGATGACATAAAGAGAGAATAATAATATTGTGTAGAGCATGTGACAAATGTTTATTTTGTTTTCTAAGCTCTTTTCAATTGTAGATCTCTGTTGTTGGTCGTCGAGCATTCATTCATCTCTCTTTTGATTGAGTTGTCGTGTCAAAGTTATTACACGCAAGTGGAAGTGTTCTCAGCTTTAGACAAAATATAAGCTCATAGTATATATTTGTATAAATTGTATAATATCAAATTTCAATTCGTGTCTATTTTCATTTTTCTCTATACAATATTCAATAACTTTTTATTAGCATTGTATTGTGTACATAGCAAGTCCCAATATGAAAGTAAAAAGTATTTACTAATTAGTGGCTAACTTGTCTTTTAGTCAAAACATAAACTTTTGGTAACAACAAATTCAATTATGGTACAGTAATTAGTTCATTAGTAGAAAATATCAGTCTATACATGAAATCTGTTTTGGTGATGTGGTCAATTTTTTTAGTTGCTTTTAACACAGAGTCAAATTTGTTAGTGTTGTTTCTATAATGAAAGAGATTCGCAAGTTGACACGTAACTCTGATCTTTATCTGTTTCCATTACAAGGTTTTCTATTTTGTTTGTTGTCGTCTATTTGCTCAAGTTGATAGCTTTGCCTTTTGTCGGTGTTCTAAAGGTGTTTTCTCTCTGTCTATGTCGACTTTTCTACCAGAGTATAAAAAAAACTAAAATCCAGTTTAGTGTTTCAGCAGTCTTTGATAGTTTTAGTTGTTCAGTTGAAAACAGTTGTTACTTGAGTCTACACAATGTTCTTGACTACAATATAACTTTTTACATTGAGAAGAGTAGGAGGAGAGAAGTACATAAGAAAGTCGGTAGTAAATTTGTGTCTGATGCTTTCAGGCTAAATGACTACTAACTCTGTAAAGGTAGTATATGTATAGTCTACTCAGTTGTTCTTCTAAGAAACTTTGCAACTTTCATCTACTCTCCTGTTCTCACTAGTGACAGAGTAACAACAACACATCAACATCACTCCTATATATTACACCTTACATTTCTCTTCTTCTCTCCGTCGGCACTTTATCCAAAGTTACCCAACTTTTACTTGGCTATCACTTTATCAGTCTATTGACTATAAATACTTATAGAGTCTACAGCTATATATATATACACAAATGAGAGAGGCATTGACAACAGAGTGACAATCTGTCAGTGAGTTTTTGGCATAAAGGTTTAACTCTTAACGCCATTACATTTTCTATATAGTTGGCATTTTATGGAGAGAGCATTAAGGGCTTTTATGTTGTACTAAATGCATTCTGTCAGAATCTTGTATAGTAGCTTTTACTAACAACAAAGTCAAGTCAGGTTGTGGTAGTTTAACTTCATGACTTTCACTTAGCGAACTGTGATGATGACATAAATGATGTAGTTAAATGTAACAAGACAGCAATGACACAGTGACAGTGACAACCAAATATATTCTATGTATAGGTAATGTAAGATAGCAGGTACAAGAAAAAGGATAGTCAATATTTGACAGAATGACTTAATTAAATCATTTATTGGTGTAAATTCTTGTGAAATTTTAAACAGTTTGTAATCTTGATAGTACATTTAAGAGAAGTAAGAATATTTTGTTAAGTAACGACCTTGAGTATCTACTTTTAGTCTCAAAAATTTGCACTTGAAAGTTGTCAAGTAGCTTAAGCAAATAATTTGAGGTATTTTTATAAAAGCTGGGAAAGGGAGTTTTTGAGTTGATATTATTCCACCTCATGTTCTCAATAGAATGGAAATTTTATGAAAATGTCACCACGCATATATATAGATCCAGAAAATTTTTATGGTTTCTATAATCTCTGAAAGCAAATATGACTGTGATGACATGCCCTTTTAAATGCCAGCTTTTTGGCCAGGGCCAAAATTCCATTCCTTTTTTCTCTATAGAAGAAGAACAACGGTGCAAAGAGTAGATTTTTTAGCTGCTTTATATATATATATATGTGTATATGCATATATGCTAAGAAGATGATATAGATTTTATTATGTCTCTTTATGGGCCAATTTTTTTTCGCTTGTGCCATGCCATGCTTCAACATAGTATATAGAGTCCCTCAGGTATGAATATGAATTTTTTCTCGTCCGTACATATATATAAGAAAGAAGCTTGAAGCTCGTCTCATCCTTTACTATTCAGGAAGCAGACCAATTTGCCACTTCACTCTGTAGCTTTCGAAAGTTATAGTCTCCAAATCGCTAGCTCTTGAACAGGAAGCCATGTATAAAAGGATAAAGGCTTGTTGAAGTGTAGAAATAAGAGATAACTGGAGTACTATAGTAGAGCAAGAAGAGAGTGCAATCGTTTCTGCTTCCGAATGGGTCATTTGAGGCATACTAAGGCGCATTTTTCTTTTCTCGTTATAGTTTCGTCTCTCTATACAAAGTCTGAAAAAAAGTAGTAAAAACGACGAGAGAGAGCCGAAAAAAGTTATCGGAGAGAAAGTAGAAGAAGTAACAGTACTCTAGATTTTTCTGGCTTTAAATTCTATCCGCTTGCTCACAGTGTCTTTATGTATTCTCCTTTGAAGTGAATTTTCTAGTAGAAGAAAGAGAGAGAGTAGACTATAACATTTTGCAATATTAAAGTTTAAGAAAAGGACCAGAGCAAAGTCTCAAAGTGGCACATAGAACTAGAGTACAGTTGTCTCTACTATATGTATCTCTCTATCTATACTCAGCATAAGAGAGAACCACATCCACTTGAAGGTTAACTTAACCCCTAAAATTGGATTACGTTTTGGTTTACAGTCTACTTTTCTATAAAGTATACATATATAGACAGAGTATTATGGAATGGTTCTTTTCGTGTAATGTGTATTATGTAACTGAACTGCTCCACTTGTTTCTACTTCTCTAACAGAAGTACTAAAACATATTAAAGTGTACAACATATTGTAAAGCGTTAGAGTTGCTGGAAATGTACTTTTGAAGAATATATATATAGAAGAAATGGGTTATAGAATTGTGAGCTAAGCTGATGTACACATTATCCTCACTTGACATGTCTCTTATAGATTCAGTTGGTAGTTTTATTTTGAGTTTGAAATCATTGGAGATTTAACACTTGTGCATATGTGCGTCGTTTGTGTAGCATGTTATGTAGGTTTTTATGTATTAATAATACATTACGTTTGAGATGACAATTTCTGTATAAAAAGTAGTTATGATCCAGCCAATACTTAAAATTAAACTTAAACTCTGATTTTGTTGACATTTTTCTATTACAAGTTTATGAACGGTGTTTAATTGCTCACTTTTCTGGTTAAAGCGCTTGAAAAGTTTCTCATACCTGAATTTTTAATTTCAAGTGTCACAATCTTCATATTTTATTTTAAACGGAGTGCATATCATTCAAAAATTAAACTGCACTTCTACAGAAAAATGATATAACTTTGCTTCTCAAAAAATAAATAAATCTAATACATAGAGACTTCATCATCTTCCAAAATCTAAAGTTTTCATCTTCTTTTAAGACTCCTATTCAGTATTCTATGATGCAGGTCTAAAGTTTGGTTAGGTTTGTGTGAGTCAACTCAAGCGAACTAAACTTCTAGAGCAACTCTACCACTGTACTACAACTCTCTTGAGTGAGAGAAAGCCTTTTTGTCTCTCTCTGATGATGCAACTGAACTGAACTTCTAGAAGAAAATTCAACATACCATAAGAAATTTAGTAGAGTAGGAGTAGTAGTATATAATAGGATGAAATATTCTAAAATTGTATGGTGGAAGAAGATTATAAGGGAAACGTTGTTTTATAAGCTGAGAAAAGTGCATACTATATACACTAACGATAGAGATAGCAAAACACAACTCTCTCTCTCTCTTTCGCAAGAGAGAGGAGGATGGTCATCGATTAGCCATTTGAATATTTTATTGCTACTCCTTTTCCTCTATGGTGTATAGTATGTTAACGACGACACAAGAAGAAGATGATGACGACCAAGAAAAGAAAGTGGAGTTCAGTTCGTAAGATGTAAATACGAGCCAAGCCAATGCAGCCTAGGGTGTTTCTTTTCGTTCTCCCATTGCCAAGAATATGAGACGCTTTTTCTTTTCTAGACTCTTGAGTAATATTTTGAAACGGGCTTAGGAAAATAATGTATTAGATATACAAAGTATACGAAAATGGAAACTAGAAATAGAATATACATACCTTTTGCTTCCTTGCATCTTAGACCATGTTTAGTTATGAACCTTGCAATTTTTTTCTACGGTAATACTTTCTTTCCTGATAGCAGGTCATATCATTTCATAAGGAAGTTTTGAGGTAGAAAAAAGTGTTCTAGTTTTCTCCTAGCTGAAAATGTTGACACAGAATAGAGAGAGACATTGAGAAAGGCTATCGCATTTGAATAGCCAATTCTAACCATAGAGCTTTTGCCTTAGGGAGTCAAATTCAATGTATTGTGATCATATCATTGCAATGCAAATTCTAGCATCTTTCTCCATTTTTTATCCCTCAAGGTTTGAAAATAGGACATTAGAGAGAAAAGAAGAAAAACGTATTTTATGAGAGAATCACGTAGAAGATGATAAAGTATTGAGCTGAAAAGACAAATCATGTTATCAAAAGGAGCTCAAGAGCAAATATATTATTGATGTGTCATAATGTCACATTGGATTTTATATTCTAACGAAAAGTAACTTTTTAAGTTATAAAGAGATTTACACAGGTGGTCGAGAGCTTCTGACTCTAAAGCTAAATTCATTTTCACACATTTACTATTTATTAAAACATTTCAAAGAATCAGATAAGAGTGAAGACTCGGATTTCATTCAACATTGTGTAATAATAATACTCATAAAAAGTTTCCCATTATCAGATTCATTTTCTCTCTCTTTCAACTTCCGTCACCCTTTCTGTTTTTCTCTCTCCCTTAGTCACTCATCACGTTTTGTTTGACTGTCTCTTTTGTGTTTCAAAGTAAATAAACGACGACGACAACTCTTTATACTAATATTCTATCTCTCTATTCTTCTACATTATTACTCTGTGTGACTGAAGTGTACAAAGTATATAAATAGTCAAATGAGTTTTGAAGCCTTGTGTATAATGCAACACTCATTTAGTTCTCACTTTGAGTTGTTGAAGCATCATCCTCTCTTTTTCTTTCCTTATTATGTCATGTCTCTCTCTCTCTCATTTCACTTTTTGTTTTGTCGTCTCATCAAGAAATGTTTAAATTTGAAATAATGAGACAGAAGGGGAGTTAAGAGAGAGTTTTAAGTTATTGGAAAGATGAGTGCATTCATTATGCTACGAAAAGTGCAGACTACTAATAAGGAGACAAAATTATACTATGAAGAAGCCCTACAGCATCATTTGACTCTTCACCATGTTTTTCTAAAAGTGCATTTGCATATTATATCCAAGAACATTATCAGCTTTTCTCTCTGTTTCTACAATATGCTAATGATTAGCATCTCTCTAGCACCTTCATAGCTCATATACTAATGCAATGAAGGGAAAAAGTTGATAGAGGTATATA
>VCNE01004395.1:0-11512 GCA_009869805.1 Oncopodura yosiiana | reverse complement strand
GTGCTCTTCTGTGGCTCGCTCTTTTCCAACTTTTTTTGATGGGCAAGCTAATACCCATGAAAAGAGTGAAGGAGTTGTACACTAAGAGAAGAAGTGTAAGTTCCAAGTATTATAGAAGAGTAGTATTCTACTGGAGTAACAAGAGAAAGTATATATAAGAGTCCCTTTTATACGCACTTTCCAAAAACAAGTGGTATCTAAAATGATGTACGCAGGTAAAGACACAGGAGAGAGAGAGAGAGAAAGAAGAGAAAGCGTGCTTCTGTGAAAATCGTAATCGATTTGTACTCACAACGCAAGCGTTATAGTGTACTAGGGAATCAACAAGGATCTTCATCATTTGCCCCTTACTCACAACTCTTCCTTCGACTTTCTCTTTTTCAAGAGTACAAGATATTACATTACTACTTACACTTTTTACTAGCAACTCAACTACACATACACTACTCATCTTCTGTCTTTTTCGCTTTGACTTAAAGAAGAAGAAGAAAATTTTCCACAGAAATTTCCAAGTCTAACAACATTAGTAGAAGCAGATGAGGATGAAGAGGCAAAGACGATCAATAAAGTATTTTAATTATATTTTCTCTCCTGTCATCTTTTGTGGCTCCTTACATTATGTCACTCAAGAGAAGAAGAGAAAGAAAGAGTCTTGCTCTCTCAACAAAAGTTTAAGGTGGCAAACTTGGTGACAAGATGACATTTTATGTCGGTTCTAACTAGTAAAACGAAAGAGTTGCTACTACTAGATAAGATATAAGAAAAGCTCTAGAGCTAGTGAATAGATGATATGGTCATGTCCACTTTATTTTCATTAGTGGCAAAAATGATTAGCAAAACTAAATAGAAACGTTTTAAGAAATATATTTAATTCGGTGTGAAAGTACGTTGTTGTAGTGAAGGACTAGGCGTAATTAAATGGTTGTGGGCGTCAACCGCAAATTAGGGTGATTCATATTAATCACTTTTTATTGCTTCTTTCAAGCAACATGTAACGTGTTGAAAAAGTTGGCAAAGCTGTCGTTTTCGTATAAAAGAGACACGAAAAAGCAAGGGTAAAAAAGTCATTGCATACAATATGTTAAAAGGAAGTGGAATGTCTTGAACTTACTACCCTTAGAAGAGTTTCTTCTTCTTTCTGCCCACGTTTCGTAATAAATGTAACATGCTACTGGTTAGAGAAAACAGGAACTCATAAAATAAAGTTGATGTCGTGTGTTCCTCTCTCTCTCTCTCTCATGTACTTTTGTATGCTTTTATACATACCAAGCAGTGAGTGCTCTGTGTAGCAGCAACACGTAGTTTATTACATTGGCTCTTCTTCTCTGGTAGAATCTCATGTGGCGAATCCTTTTTATTCCTTTTGCTAAGCAATACAATATAAGGCTTGTTACATTATATGGTATTGGTTAGAACGTTGTTAGCCATAAAGTTTATTTTTATTTGAAAGAAAGGGAAGAAGAGGGATGAAATGGTTCAAATAAAATCTCAATGTGTGTCATAAGGGTATTAAAAGTAGGATACAAAATGCTTTGAGCAAATATGTAGAGAAAAACTCTAGATTACATTTGAGCTTTTCATTCATGTTGAGTTGATGTGATGATGACATAAAGAGAAAGAAGCATATTTTAAAGATTTATGTGATATGATGTTTGCTCACCTTATACAATCAAGGTCTATACTTTCATTAGTAGGTACTTTGATGAAAAGCTGAAGCTATATGTGTAGCTTTATTTTGGTGGATGCTGATGACTACTGTATAGAATGTACATGAGAAAGCAAGAGTTGAGGATTTTCATGAGACAAGCATTGCAAAAGCTCTTCGATCAATACCATAATCTTTTATATTATTAGGAAGAGACAGAAGAGAGGGAGAGAGAAAGAGTATATTGTATGAAAGAGAACAACTCATGTGAAGTGAAAATACAGAGAGAGAGAAGAGAACAAACCTTAAAGAATCATTGAATTTACTAGTTTGTAGCTTTTCCTCAATGCAAGTAGAATATATAGAACCATAGTTTGCATATATCTACTCTAAGCTTAGTTTTCTAGCCAACGTAACTCATAAGCCTCTTGTCGCACTATCATCATCATCCTTCTTCACTTCTTCTAGCAGCTCAAGCTTTGACTATATGCACACTATCCATTCTTTGTGTTTAGCTTAACCATTGGAATAAGGTAGTCATATATATATAATGTTGCTGTCTGAATAAGGAAAAGGAGAGAGAGAAAAAAATCTTCGACATAAAACATAATCATAGTGTCTCCATTTTTCAATATGACAATAGTAATGATGATGAAATATGTCAGTTAGAAGATGAGAGTGCAATTTGCATTTATGATTCTTGTGCGTAGCTCGGATACATAAATTGAGTTTCTATCAATATGGATCTTATTAGACGATACACAGCAACTGATGTATATAATAAGAAAAAGAATCAGGTAATATTTGCTTATTGAAACAATTGTAACTGATTGCATCTAAGAATTATTAGGGTTGCCAATTTCTCGTTTGTTTGATACATTAAACTTGACTGTCTACAGGATATGATCTATGATAGTATGAATTTAACAACGACAATTTCTCTATACCAATAGAATTTATATGGAACGTGCTTGTAATGCGTTAGTCGAACTCGCGTTATAAAAATTGCTTTTTGTAAACATAAATGTAATAAGATAAAATTATTTTGCTTCTCTTTTTATAGTAACTAGTGTTGATCAACAATGTAACGCTAAGCAGGTTAGATTTAGAAAGTGTTTGCTTTAAAAATGTGTCACAAAAAAGGAGTATACTATCTAATTAAATTATGAGACTTAAATTATTGGTGTTAATTTTTTAGATGTTAGTCTACCTTTATAGACAAAGTCCAATGTATTATGTTATGTGATTGACTGTGACAAAACTTCATGATTCTAAGTTAACCTGTCCTTTGTGACGTAAAAATAAAGATAGTGGTTAAATAAACAGTGGTACATTGTCTTGGCTGTCGATTAAATTACGTTTCTCATTATCATTGATTTAACTTCTAGTTTCTAGTATGAAAAGTCTACAGAAGCTTAATGCATAAAAAAACGTTATTTTTGATATATTTAATAAAAAAAGCTTCAAATGGATCTACATATTTTGTTTTATGAACTGAATTAAATTTCATATTGTCTTGTAATAATAAAGATGAAAGCAACAAATTTGCAAATTGCTCACGGAAACAGAAAGAGAATTGCAAAGAGCATCTGTCGGAAGCTGTAAAGATCTGCAAAACTGAAGAGAAACTTTGCGAATTACAGTCAGTGTCGACTTTCTCCGTTTGGTTTCGCTTTCACCAGAAGTAAAAGCGAGCATATTTTCAGATACTGAGGAGAAAGTAAACAGCTTAGAAATGGGTTTAGCATGAAAACTAAAGCTAAATGCAGAAGCGCATATAAAAACTTTTGTTTTACTAATACTTACTAATAATTTCTAACCTTCCAATAAAAACCAAATTACAGTATCTTATATGAAAATTTAAACAGACCAAAGACCTTTTAGCTTAATTATTTCAATACTTAAACCTATATATAAATATATATATATAGAAAGAGTGCAATGCATTTTAAAATGAAGTATTGTTTATTCGACCCCTTACTTAAATTCAAATATATTATCTTCAAAGCAATTTTCTTACATATCTATATACATTTAAGTCCAATTTAAAAGTATTATGCTAACGTTTCTTTTTCTTCTCTTCATTATTATTCTAATCATACTATGCCTTCGCAATAATTCTAAGACTCATTCATTAAGAACTTCATGTACGATATATTTTTCAATTTGCATTTTCTTTTTGTATCTATTACGTACAACTATTTTTAGCGACTACTCAAATTCAATTACTGAATTTCTTTTAGAGCTTGTTTACTTCCTACTATAATTCACAATTTTAAAAATTCTGACTTAAAAACATACTGTAAAAAACAAGTAAATATCCAATGACACATTTCTTTTAGTCAATTCTAATAATAATCTTATTGGTTCATGGCCACAAAATGCTACCACATACACTATAGTACATAATTTTTGTATGTATCAAAGTGGAAGCAGTGAATACTTATTAGAAATTGGCTGTGCCCTATACTATATAGCTATACAATATAACTTTAAGAAGTGGAACAAAGAGTTTCATTGAAATTCAAGTGGAGTCTATATGCAGTGTACTTACTGACAAACAGAAAAGAATGCAAATCATGCATTCAGCTAATCTTAGTTCTCTCTCTTCTTCTATACTTTATATATTATATATAACAAGCTACTTTACTTTCTTATATGCATCAACATTCAAGTGAAATGAAGTACGTTACTCCCGGCTGTAAGTGAAAGATAAAGGCAAGAAGAGTCACTTCTTCATTATCTTTTTCAAGAGAATTATCAAAAGTGGCTCTCTATATACATACTCAACATATGAATGCTTCTTCTTCTTCTCTTTGCCTTTTTTACTGTTTACTCTATTTACTACATATATGTACATACACATGAGTTGAACAAAATACTATTTGTACTCTAAAACTAGAACTAACTAGATTTGAGTTGAGACTAGTATTTTCTGGAAAATGAAAAAAGACCCAAGCGTGAGAAGATGACGACGAAGATGCCTCGTGACTGACTCTGTCATAATTAACTTTTTCCTTCTGTTCATCAGAGAGACAGAGAGAGAGACGCAGTTGTTCATGAAATAACATATAAACTTGTTCAAAGCATGTATATGAAACCCCGGCGAGATGAAATTATTTAGAAGAGACAAAAACGGAATTGCTCTAAAAAGTCAAAAGCACATCATCATCAGAGAAACGATTACATAAATAACAAATATTTTCTACTCTATGGAAAAGAGGACTATATATGAGCTACGGAAGTGTATAGAAGAAATGTAGTTCATTTTCTGATGGTAGAAAATTGTACAGAGATACCTATGTAGTAATGTCTCTTATTATTTATTTACAAGATTTTAATTACCAGAATCACAAAACATGACTAGTAACTCTAATGCATGACTCTCGTCTCTCTAACAGCAACACATATGTAGACACATGGGAAATAATAATTTAGAAAACTTTGCCAACTAGATGACTTTGACATGGAATTTCGCTGAGTGTAAAGTTTATTTGTAGGAACCTCATACATTTTATATTAACCCTTATAAAAGTCGTAATTCAGGTTAATTTACCAAGTTCTCTCTCTCTCTAATGCGTTACATATATAGCAAGTAGTGTAACATTTCTAAAAAGCAATCGAAAGAGGAAGAGAGATCAGCACTCTCTCATGACATATGACATGAGCCGTTGACGAATGAATAGACAAAAAACGATACTGATTATTTCTGGACTTTATCTCTCTTGTTAATTTTGGAATATTTCCATCATCCACACCAAAAGATCCAGTTGAAACTTCTTTTTTTGTCTTATTTTTGTGACTTCTCTCTTTGAATTGGATAACACTTCAACTTGTGAACTTAATTCTCAATGTGTCTAGTGCCTACGTGCTGGCGCTCGCCTCGAGTGATAATAAATCTGGAATTTTCTGCTTCTCAATTACTGATAAGAAAGAGAGAAGAAGAAAATAATAATAAGTTCTCTCGTCTCCATCAATTCAAGCTATTGATTTAATTACGTGCTCTGCATGGAGTAGCATTATTATTATGAATATATATATATATATATATATAAACGTCGAGTCAAATGTCAAATAATATTTTGTTGTGGGTGTTGTTGTTTTGCCTCTTGATGGATATATAGAAATGAATGAGACATTTATTAGAGTCAGCAAGTAAATGCATGCTGTGAGTTGTTAGTGAAAAAAGCAATGAGAAGATAATAATAATGTGTATTATGGTAATGGAAAATAAATAACAATATCATTATGACAAAGATGATGAATGGAAAATTACTGAAAGATATTATTAGTAAATATATAATTTATCAACTTATTGTATGGAATTTTAGTAAAAGTAAAGAAGAGCAAAAAAACAATTTTTGTTATTATATTGTGTATGATGTAAAGGAAGCTTTTTATTTACAATTGGCGATGACAAAATATTACAGAAGTAGCATATATATATACTTATATATATATATGGTTTAAAGGTCACTGAAAAATAATAATGTATACATATATATGTACATTTTTTGAGACAGAAGTTCATATAAATAAATAACAATATCATTATGACAAAGATGATGAATGGAAAATTACTGAAAGATATTATTAGTAAATATATAATTTATCAACTTATTGTATGGAATTTTAGTAAAAATAAAGAAGAGAAAAAAAAACAATTTTTGTTATTATCTTGTGTATGATGTAAAGGAAGCTTTTTATTTACAATTGGCGATGGCAAAATATTACAGAAATAGCATATATGTACTTATATATACGATGGTTTAAAGGTCACTGAAAAATAATAATGTATACATATATATGTACATTTTTTGAGACAGAAGTTCATATCCCCAACTTAAAATTTCTAAAAAAAAGTTTATATCAATCCTATTGCGTACTTACAAAACGAGAACTAAAAAATATTAAATTACAATATATAATATTTTTAAAAGTTTCATAAATTACGTAGTAAACACAGTAAAGAAAATACATTATTATATATCAGTAGTATAGAAAGTAAAATTATGAGAATATATTAAATACATAAATTTTTATGAAACACTTTTTCTTTGAGCTACATGTAAATTAGCATGTTCATCTCCTTCAAATTGTGCTTCTTCAGTTGAGCCTTTTAGTGCAGTTGTTGAGCTCATACCTTGTTGAATTGTATTTGTGACTTCATCAAAATATCCAGTTCCAACTTCACGTTGATGTTTAACAGCAGTAAATCCATAATCACCAGCAGCAAATTCTTTTTGTTGTAAATCGACAAATGCACTCATTCCACGAGCTCCATAATTAAGAGCCAAATCAAACATTCCATAATTCAATGAGTGGAATCCAGCAAGAGTAATAAATTGGAATTTGTAGCCCATCTTTGCAATTTCTACTTGGAAGCTTGCAATTTGTTTATCATCTAAATTCTTTTTCCAGTTGAAACTTGGTGAGCAATTGTAAGCTAATAATTTTCCTGGGAATTCAGAATGAATGGCTTTTGCAAAAGAGTAGGCAACTTCTAATGATGGGGTTGATGTTTCCATCCATAAGAGATCAGCTACAAGTTTTTTTTAGAAAAGAAAAGTCTTTATTAGTTTCTACTAATTTGGTTTCAAAATTATTTTTCTGTAGTACTAAGCTTACCGTATGGTGCATATGATAGTCCTCTGCTAACACATTGCTCTAATCCTGGTCTCACTCTGTAAAATCCTTCAGGTGTTCTCTCACCAGTACAAAATCTATTAAGCAATTAAGAAGAAATTATTATTACATATTTTCTACAAAACACATTAGGAATTTCCTTTTTAAATAATTACCTTCTATCATTACTATCAACATCAGATGTCAACAAATCAGCAGCTTGAGCATCAGTACGTGCAATAATTACTGAAGGAACTCCCATAACATCAGCAGCTAATCTAGCGGCAACAAGTTTGTCAACAGCTTCTCTAGTGGGAACTGAGATATAATAAAATGATAACATTTAATATAAGATTTTTTATATAGAATTTATTTGCAAATGTATAGTGATTATACTCACCAAGTACTTTACCACCCATATGACCACATTTCTTGACAGAAGCCAATTGATCTTCAAAATGAACAGCAGATGCACCAGCATCAATCATAGATTTCATAATTTCAAATGCATTCAATACTCCACCAAATCCAGCTTCAGCATCAGCAACTAATGGCACAAACCAATCTTCTACACAATGGTCTCCTTCAGAAGTATGAATTTGATCAGCACGTTGAAGAGTTTTGTTAATATTTCTAACTAAAGCTGGAACTGAGTTAGCTGGATATAAAGATTGGTCAGGATACATTTCACCAGCAACATTAGCATCAGCAGCAGTTTGCCAACCACTAACATAAATAGCCTTCAGTCCTGCCTTCACTTGTTGCATGGCTTGATTACCTATTTTATCAAACAAAATGATGCAATATGTTATCATCACATGTTATCAATATGTTTATTTATAAACAATATGTTATTAGAAAAATTACCTGTGACTGCACCCAAACTACCAACAAATGGAGTTTCATTAATCAATCTCCAAAATTTCTTTGAGCCTTCTTTAGCAATAGTGTGTTCAATAGGTAAACTTCCACTCAACCTAATAACATCTTTAGCAGTATAAGGTCTTGAGACGCCTCTCCAACGTGGATTTTGTTTCCAATCTTTTTCCAAATAAGCAATTCTCTCTTGTTGTTGTTGAGTTGAGAACAAACGGACCAAACAGACTGGACCATTTTCATTTTTTAGAAATGTAGTTGACAAAGTTGTAGTAGCGTTGCGAAGCATATTGTAAAAATTTGTAGAATGGCACTTTCTCTTAAAAACTGGGTTATTTCTGAACTATATAATAGTAGTAGAGTATATACGACTTTATATTTATAACTTTTGTGAGGGTAATTTGTGAAGAAGTGAAAAATCTTTTTTGTTAATTGATTTTCTTAAATGTGTGTGTAGCAGAGCTGTAGTAGTGAATGAGACAACTGGTTGAGATGATGGAAAGCTGTACTTTTATATACTAGAGACAAGAGTCGGGTGACAGCGTCACCTCATTGTCAATTTTCATAGGAAAACACTGTTCATTAGCTCCTATAGGTTTTCATGAGAAACAGGAGACCCATTAAATAGCACTCTAGTTAATACTGGACATTGCAAGTTATTTTCCACAACATGTTATACTATTTACTACCTCTATAATGACCCTCATTCAAACACACCAAACATATAGTCAAGCATTAAACCATAGCTCAACTTTTCTCATATATTCTATTTCCACTACAACTTTTGTACTTTGTTCTCTACGCAGCAAAAGAGCTCAAACCATAAGCCACTTCAATATTCATTTACTACTACATATCATATATATATAAACTAAAGCAAAACATATATATTATTATTTTGTATATATAATATATATATGTAAAAATAGTCATCACGAATGGGTAAAGTCCAAAAGATTCATCCAATCCATAAACTTACAAGTACTTACTCACTGTGTAGTTTTGTATTGACGATAATCTGACCTACAGGCTAAGCATAGGAAAATCCCTTGGAAAAAGGAGAAATAGAGGTATATATGCTTATAAGAATATGTACTAGAAATATAAGCTAATAGCCATCTAGAATTTTTGAGGTGTGGTTCATTTTTCCACTTTTAATATATAATGGTTCAAAATCCAATCCATGAATCATTAGCACAGACTAATAGAAACTATAAAAGCACATGGTGTACAATTATTGAGCACACAAACAAAAATATTGTGATCTTACAGACAGACGTTGTGTAATTAATTACAAATTAATTTTTATGACACTTTATGTAAATTAAGTTATGAATGGTCAAGATGAAGTTATATAAGATTGGACACACCTACGTAGAAATTAGAGATAAAGAGCAAAGGTTGATTTGAGAAATGGATAAAAATTTCCCTCACATGATTAATGATTTGCAAATATTGATGTAAAAATTTGCCAACTAAATCGCAGTAGTATCTAATGAAAAACCTCCTTTGCACATTCATTACACAATAAACAAACGTGACATATATGTATGTAATAACAAACGGACTTTGAGATGACGATATATATAAACAGAGCATCAGTAATAAAAAAAATATGTTTTGAGCACACATGCACACAAACACAGAGCTAATTAAATTACTAAAGAAGATGCCGCACGTCACAAGATTAGAGATAGTAGTGACGTAAATTTTTTTCTTTAGTTATAATAAATCTTCCATACATTCTTTCATATATATATATATATTATTTCTTTGCAGAGTATATTAGTATGATGCATATTTTTCTCAAAAACTTACTGTAACCTTTGGACATTGAAACTTGGAATCACTGAAACATTTCCTTTCTAAAATCTTCTAGATTCTGCCGTTATCTTCTCAATACAAATATAGGGAAAGTTTGACAGAGAGTTAACATATGAAGAAATTCTTTGCTTTTGCTCTGATTTCTGGTACTTTCCATAAAAGTCATTTTAAAGGCAAGGCAGTTTAATCCCCTCCTTTACAAAGCTTTAAGGAATTTTCCTACGTATACACTATATCGTCATATTCGTCACACACACATATATATATGTACTTTGCTTTGTTTGTAAACATAGTATAGTTAACTACATATGTATATATTTATATACAAAAACTGACAATTTATATCAACAAGGACTTTGACTAGTACTTTGTACCATGGAACTTTACATTTTTATCTCAATATAATACTATACTTTGTTAAAAGCCCATTTACTTATATATATATTGAGTAGAGAGAGGTAAATATTCTTATCAGGGTTATATAGTATAGTTGAAATGGACCAAAGTTCATGTACCGTATTAGCACTTGCTGTTAACTATAGTATGTATCCAAATGACAATTTGATTAGGGCTCTCTCTCTCTGCTTCTATTCGTCATGTGTGTGCTAAATACTAATGTGATAGCTTTATTGTAACTTTGTTCAGTGTAAAGGCTCAGTCAAGAGAACATAGAACATAAGAAATAAATTATAAGGCCTTGGAATTCGAACTGGTAAACATTTACTGAACTAATATTTATAGATTTGAGATTAATTCATAATATATTTTCAACAACAAGGAAATCATCATCAGTAGTGGTTTCAACATTTTGGACGAAAGCTGCAGAAGTTCGTTGCTTGTGCAAAAGACGTTTTAAGGTAAACATTTTAAAATTTTTATATCTTCTTTATTAGTGACATTGAGAATTAGGACAGAGTAGTCATTCATTTGAGATGTATAGAAAAATCGGCATGTGCAATATATACCTATAGATGTTATAAAAGGTCATAGCATAGTTGTTTACTGCTGTGGGGCATACTGAGAATTGATTTTGGAAATATTTATGTTGACGTAAACTCTGTGAAATGCATGATACAATGTTGTACAGATTTTCATGGAAAGTTTATTGATATAAAAAAGGCTCCACTAAATTCAAAGAACTCTCTCTCCAATGTCAAATGATAAGCGTATGCAATGTCACTCACAATGTGAGTCTCACATGTCAATTTCTATATGAAAAGATTAGAACTAATGAACGGGTTTTAATACTACTTAAGAGTATTATTATATATTATGACGCATCTTGAAAATAGTTTATGCCATTACTTTTTTGATGACTCATTGTCAAAAGATGCTGGAAAGGTGTTTAAACACAGCTGTCTTTATAGAAAAGAAAATAAGAGTATTTATAAAGTAGTGTCACATGTAATACTAACATTTAGCTGGACGTTATCGTTATGCAAATTAAGCATATATAGTTGAAAGTGAATTCAATTGTATACGTTGTTGTATTATATATCTCTCTTGCTATTCTTTTATACATAGAACAAGGTCACCAAGTTA
>VCNE01004393.1:0-15889 GCA_009869805.1 Oncopodura yosiiana | reverse complement strand
ATTGTAGTATTAATTTGTATTGTTATTCACCTGACTCATTCCGCACAATGATTTCAAAGGCAGCTCCATGCTCTTTTTCTTCAGAGTCACAAGTAACATTTCCATATTGATCCACAGCCAAATATCTTTCTAAATGAGACTTGAGGCAAATAGCCTCTGAGCCATCACCAAATGGTTCCAAACTCCAAGTTTGTTTTTTCTTCAGAGATGCTCCATTAGCATTAATTTTAAATCCAAATGTCTCTGCTGTCAAATACTTATGTTGAGCATTGATAATTCCTACAGTCCAAACTCCTTTTTCCCAACAACTTTCAGAATCTCCGTTCATTGATGAAGAGTGAAAAGAATTGTTGTGACCATTGCTATTTCCATTAGTGGCGAAAGAATGACCATTTTTACTGTGGCCATTGCTGCTACTGTCGTTTGTTCCTCCGTTCATCATGGCGTGACTCATTATTTGTTGTAAATGACTTTTTTGAACTTGTAACTATAATGCGACCACTGCACAACTATTAATTGAATTTTTCTACTGAGTATTTATTATTGATGGTTGTCCCAAGAAAATTGATTTCAGTTTCCTGTGGAGAAAAATGAAGCAAAAAGAAATGTGATTAGATTAGGATGCATATTAAAAGAAACTATTAGCGTTATATAGACCATATAGCTATATAAGCCGTATAGCCTATATATATATATATAGCTTATAGATATATGTGGCTATAGGAATTAATATTGTAATTAGTACTATCTTATCTTAGTAATGACATTGGTATACAATAATACATATAGTATAGCAATTGTATTTTTCTGCTGTGCTGTTTATAGTAGACCATTTTAAAGAAAAATTTAACTTTTATTAATGCTTTAATTGCTATATTGTATATAGACTGTAGCTATAGCCGAAAATCATAAAAATCATAGCGACAAGTTTTGTAGCCATTCCTGTTTAGAATAATTTATATAGCTATTCTCATTACTAATGCATTATGCTCCATAACATAATAATAACTCACATAGGGACTCATCATCAAATATTCACATTGTATGACTAACACGTATCCTATATCTAAACAAGCTTAGCCTACTGTATATACTATATAGACATATATAGCTATATACTATATAGTATAACAGTATAGCTGCTATACTGCTATAGCTATATATGTTTATATATGTTGACTGGAAAATTAGATTTAGTGCTGAGTCTCTTGAGAATAATAAAATTTGTTTGCCTATGTCGCCTGAGTCATCGTCACCAATGTGAAAATCTATCCCTTGATCTTTTCCCTCATTTCAGCCTAAGCTAACTAATATTATCGTAAGTTCATAACAGAAAAACAGAAGTTGACACATTGGAATTTGTTTATGCTACTTTTGTCAATTTCTAAGCTCATATATCTTCTCTGGGAATATTTACTACCATTAAAGAAGTGCAAGCCTAACTCAACATGTAGAACTGTAATGACTTGTAGCTTAGCTAAATAGACGCAATTTGCAAAACAGTTGGTGGCCACTAAGTCATTTAGTAAAGCCCAGAGTACAGTAGTCTCAAACTAAAGATAAGAGTCAACATCTGAGTCAATAAGATTACAATGTTACATTGTAATTTGAGTAAATGTTGACTACATGTGTGGTATCAAATAAAGATTGCTACTGTCAATGACTCATGTTTCAACTATCTTTCTTCTTATTTCTTAGAAGTAAACAATTCTATAGTATAAATGTCAGCATATATCTTACGGGGGTAGCTCATGTTATTTTTACCCAAAATATTTAATAGTGACTTAGAGTCAATATTAAAAAGTGTAGTAGACTCTGTCTATACCGTTAATTGGAGCAAAATAGCAAAGTTTCCGTTATAAAGAGAGTCAATGGTTTTTATTTACTATTTGTTTATGTACTCATAAGGTTAATATGGTGCTCGAAGTAAAGTTTTAGGACACAAAAAAAGTTCGAAAGATTTTAAATATTGGAGAAAGTTTGTCAAAAATGTAAGAAATATATAAGGTGACATTTTGAGCCGATTTACACTATACACAGAGTAACGTTTCATAAAATGCTGTCAAATAGTTATAGGCAGGTTTCCGTTATAGACAAATGCGGTATAGAGTGAGCGCAATGTATTAACATAGGGAATTGGACGGGAGACTGAGATTTCTACTAAGACAGATTTACGTTATAAAGAGTTGCTTTATAGAGAGTCCACGGTATTTCTCTTTAGATTCTCGTACAAAATAGTGAGAGGCAGCCCTTAATTGTAGACTGTGGACGTTAGGAAAGAACATAAAACCCTTTTCGTGCACTTGATACATATTATCCATCACTTTGAGCTATATAGTCTATACTCTATATAGTCGGTAGCCGTCTATATATATATTAGAAAAACGTTGGAAGAGAGAAGAGTTGAGTAGAGTACACAGATGATTAGAATCTGAAGCCTAATCTAAAGTCAATCCTATGGGTTTTCCTCAACCATATACTTGTCATGCTTCATTAAGCAACGAATGATTAACATTTTAAGTGTACAATCATCTCTCTCTACTCTCTTTTATATTATGTAGCTCTTCAAAGGATTTGATTTACTCTTTTTTCTTCTACTATACTATATGTATTTATGATTCTATGATGATGCTCTTGATTTTCTCTCTCTTATGATGATGATTTAAACAACTTGACTCTCTTCATGAGTTATTCAGATAGAGTTAATAGTGTATTAGAGTAGCAATGATGGCTTCAAGCTTTCTTTTTCAGAGTTCATGGCAAATATCAGTATCAATCATTCTCAAAAATTCTAACCTTTCAATTCTTTTCAAAGAGCTCGAAGGCAATGAGCAATTTACAACTAACTACTACTTTGGAATCATTGATTGTCTTTAATCTTCAATGTTTGCATTAAGGCGCAAATGCCTTCTAATTAATTTTTACCTGTGTCCAGATTAGTGTACAAAATGTATAGAAGGAATTTAGTTTGTAGCATTTGATTAAAAAGATTCAATGGAATATTATTCCAGAGACTAAGAAATCTAAAACTGTCGTTAAATTAAGCTATGAGCTTGGCAAAGAAAATTGTGCCATTTTCTGGTGCATTTTCTTAAGTTTTGTGCCAGAAATTGGTGACGACTAACAACTGGACAAATTGTAGTAAAAATTCCATTTAGAATCAATCTAAATAGTATTTTACTAAATTATCATATGAGTAAGCACTAAAAATACTAAAAATCATAGCACAACTTAATGGCTTAATGGTTAAGAACTAACTTCAGAATCTCAAGGTTCCGGGTTCGAATCCAGTGTATCTCATATTTTTTTTCCTTTTCCTCTATTACTTTTAGCAAACTGAGACATTTTTGACACTTAATTCTTAGCTAATTAAGCCGCTAGTTTACTTCCAAACGTATCATTTAAGCCTCAATGTTAGAATCTCAATTAATTGACTTAATCTTAGTCTTAATTACATTAACTCAATTCTATAAAGAGTAGTCTCAATTTCCCCTCTTATCTCTAATATACATATTATATACATAATATAACTTTATATAACAGAAACTGTAGTAAATTGCTTATGAAAACTAGTTGGACTTATTTATACGTTTGATCACAATTTACTATTTACACTCATTTGCTTACATCTACCATAATAGGTTGAGGAGGAGGAGAAGAGTACTGTTTAATGATGATATAATACATGATATTTTTTCTCTCTCTCTAAGCAGTTGACTCGACTTGTTGTTCAATGTAAACTTTGTATTTAATAGTTGACTCATACGAGTCGTATTACATTACATTTTTTCATTGCAGCCTTGAAGAGAGATATGAACGCTCTATCAGCCGAGTATAAAAATGAATTTCCGGCCCAAATTAGCCTTCTCTTTCTAACAATTTTTCTGCTCCATCATTTAACACCCATCCCGTACATTATTATCAAAGGTGAATAGAGCTAAGCTGACATTTGTTACAACACCCCTTTTTTCTTCCTCCACTCTCTAATTCTACAAAACAGAGTGTAAAAGAGTGCACACAACAACAATATGTACAACAAGAAGAATCTAATGTAAAATGCAGTTAGAGAAAAAGTAGATGAGGATTATTATGAAGTGAACCACTGATTACCTTCTCCTATAAAACACTCTACATAGATCAATCAAGAGCAATTAGCTAACCTCCTTTACTCTCTTACCTCTCATTTAGAGAAGAAGAGTTTTACTATACTATTCCCACATCTATAAGCAATCCTTGTTTTAGTTCTTTAAGCAAACCACATTAATTGCCCAGTAGAGCTGGAGGCTTAAAGGCCTTAGAGTTGAGAACGTTAGAAAAAAGAGTAAAGTATTGCAATTGAAGCAACTTGTGCCTACTTAAGATGATGAGCAGAGATGTTGGGAAGTGTTGCTCTTAAGATGTGAATGAGATAGATACAGGTTGTGTTGTTAATTTCTTAGAGACTAAAACGCCGTTTAGAAAATAGCGAGTGATACTGTATAATGTTCTATAGTATTGAAGCTTACTATGTAAGACTGGAATAGACTAGGAAAAGAGCGACAGTGGGTTAGATCGACTAATTTGAAAACTTAATTTTTTAACTACAGTGGACTCTCTATAACGCAACTCTTTATAACGTAAATCTGTCTTAGTAGAAATCTCAGTCTCTCAGCCAATTCCCTATGTTAATACATTGAGCTCACTCTATAACGCATTTGTCTATAACGAAAAACTGCCTATAACTATTTGACTCCATTTTATGAAAAGTTACTCTGTCTATAACGTAAATCGGCTCAAAATGCCACCTTATATATTTCTTACATTTTTGACAAACTTTCTCCAATATTTAAAATCTTTCCAACTTTTCTTGTGTCATAAAACTTTACTTCGAGCACCATATTAACTATATATGTACATAAACAAATAGTAAATAAAAACCAATGACTCTCTTTATAAGGAAAATTATGCCATTTTGCTCCAAATTACTTTATAGAGAGTTTGTCTTTATCACTCTCTCTATAACGTAGAAAATTGAAAAATTTTGGCATTACTTTATATAGAGAGAGTCCACTGTATTTTCTTTTTGATCTATTAGTGTAAATTGCTTAAATCCAAAATTCCTGTTTTAAACTCAGCCTCAGTACCAGAAATTCTTTTCCTTCATTTCTCAGACCAGAATTGCTCAACATCTCTGCTGTAAATGATATAGTCTTTTCATCTCCTTAGTCCTCTAATACATTCAACGCTTAACAACTCAAAGTATTTTGCCATTTTTCTCAATTACAACAAATTGTGAAAACTCTCCACGCCCAAAAAGCATCTCTTCTACATAATATTTTCCTTACGTCAATTGTCGTAGAGTGTGAGCAAGTAATCAAGTCCGGTTTATATAGAGTTTTGAGTGGGAAGGGCTTATGAATCATTTCTAAGCTGCCCATCATTCGGCAAAGATGCTAATTTAGCATTACTAACAAGGAATATGAGTAGACACTTAGCTACAAGCGCAAAAGGAAAAAAACAAACTACTGAAACTTGAATCCTAATACATTCTAATGTAAAGTAAATGATGGGCATTCAACTTGTTTAGTATTTATATAGCTTCTATAATGTTATTCATATGTAATAAGGAGATTGAGGAGTAAATTATGTATATAACTCTTCAATCAGAGATTTTTGGGAAACACCCAGAGAAATGAGGCAAATGAGATTCTTGGGATTTTTAACAATTTTTCCTATCAATGGATATATAGAAGAAAATGTTTTTGATAAAGCCTTTGGTCGCATTGGATTTTAGTAGTAATTGCAACGCCGTTTAGTATTTTTAGAATTTAGCAACATCTCTTATAACATTGTGATTCAGTTTCATTTATAGTGTGCAGTTTCTATAATAGAGGATTTAAAAATATCATTAATGACAGTGTAATGTATCAACACCTCTTAACATTAGTCAAGCTAAGTGTCACACTAAAATTAACTCAATAGTTATATCATCGTCAAAGAAGATTTCAATAATGTTTATTTCCTTAATTAGACTAATATGCTAATTAAGATAGACATTTAATTTTAAATGTAGCTGCATAAATGTCAATAGGCAGCTCCGTTCAATTTTAATTTAGTTACATTGCTTGCAAACTTTAAGTCTTTAGTTTAGTAATTGATCTTGACTATATAAAACGGCGTTTAATATTTCTACAAGTTAGCAACATAATTTAAGGTTGAAATTCAGTTTGTTGATCATTTGTTGGCAAAACTTAAAAAAATTCACAAGGATCATAAATTGAATGTTAAAATTTTGGAACGAGCTAAAATGACAATTTGTCTTATCGTAACGCCGCTTAATCTCAGCCTAGCAAAATGTGACATTAAATAAGCTCACTAGTTTATAAAAAGTTTTACACTACTTCATTAGTCCCACATTTTAGTACATAAGACATTTAATGTTAATTTAGTTTAGCTCGTCATTAGCACTGCAATCAACTATTAGGATTAAACTGTGGCATAAAGTCTCAAAGATTAAAAAAAAGTTCATTTAAACAAGCCAATTTTCTTCTCTTATAGACCTTGTTTCTCTAAAACTTTTGACGTTTTTGACGTGCTCCATGGTGGTTTATATTGTTGAATTTTTACAATATAATGAATAGTAGTCAAAGTGAGAAGAGAGCATTATTGTATTATTGTAAAGAGCAAAGTGGAATTTTAGTATAATGGATAATATAATAATAATATAATGAAGAAAAAAATAGAGAGAAGAATCATCAGTCAGTTTTCAGTTGCTAGTCCACGCGAGTGGAACAAATTGGAAATTTGGTTTAACACAAAATGCTCATAATTGCCTCATCCCCTTCGCTTCTATTTTTTCTCCACACTTTTTCACTACAACAATTTATACAACAACAACAATGTAATCTAATGTAGGCTACTAAAGTTTATATATGTTAAGAGATATAGGCATCTTTTTAATTTTTTGCTTATTAGATCTTTTAGAGCCAAACAATTCATCCCTTCTTTTCGTCTCTAATAGACTCTAATGTATTTAATACACTAAAATACATTGTATTAGCTCTAATGTCCTATACCTTATTTCCTCTTGCTATAGCCTACGCATCTAAAAATAGCCACAAATCTTTACTTGTGTGTTGTAGCCGAAAATCTATAGAAATAACCGATTGTCAGTAATGTTAATTTTTATGATCACTAATTAGCCGTAAGCTGGCTATTAGCTGACCTCTAGCGTAATCCGGTTTCTAGCATTAGCCGAGTCTCTAAAATTAGCCGAATGTAATAAAGTTGCTCTTATCGGCAAAAAACTGGCTAATTTAGCCGATATCTAAAATTAGCCGTTTCCTCCTTATACCAAAAGTCGAACTTTCACGTTTTAGCCGAATTTCTAAAAATAGCGGCTATCTGGCTAATTTTAACATTAGCTGATCTCTAATTATATAGCAGAGTCTCTAGAATTAGCCAATTGTGCGAAAGTTGCTATTCAATATGAAAAACTAGCTAATTTTAGTCGGCCTTAAACTATAGCCGCTATATCTATATAAAATCTAGCTAAAATTAGCCGGTTTCTTCTTATATCAAAAGTCGAACTTTCAAGTTTTAGCCGATATGTGGCGAAAAACTAGCTAATTCCAATATTAGCTGATCTCTAATTATATCGCCTGGTTTCTAGAATTAGCCGATTGTAATAAGTAAGCTATTAAAGACAAAAAGTTGGCTAATTTTAATTTTAGCAAAAGTCAAACTTTGAAGCTTTAGCCGAATCTCTAAAAATAACCGAAATAACATTGCTCTTATGTAAAAGACACTCTTTGGCTAAAACCGGCTAATTTCAATTTAATTAGCTAATTAAATTACGGCTTTGAATTCTTCGCCCAGTATATTTAGATTTAGCCTAAGCTCATAAAATCAAGTCTTAATATAATATATTTTTTTAGCCTGGGCTGTAACTCGACTAAATACGGTTATCGCTACTATTCGGATACTTACGTTCAATTACAGATAAAGAAGCATGAAATTAAGAATAGAAGTTTTCTTCTTCTTCGTGTCTTTCTCTCTCTCTTTTCCCGTAAGTAGCGATTGCCCTTTGACACGGACAATTCATTTGTTAACAGTGGGGAGCCATTATGAAAAATATTGAGAAAGAAGTGAAGCGTGAGAATCTACAATTTTCTTCATCTACCAATTGTCTTTTACAATGTAAGGCAAAACATGACGTGAAGGATCTTTTGAGTAGAAGAACATACGTCACAGGCAATCACAACAGACTAATTTATCCAATATTAGCTCCTCACTGTTGGTGTGAAGTGAGTTAAAAAATACAAAAGCCAAAGCTACATCCGACACCGAGACAATAAGACCTTTTCTGCCTTCATAATTATCAACTTTAATAATTCATATCTCTCTCTATACAAAAGAGCGGTGGCTAAAAGAAGAGAAATGTTTATCCATCATCCATAAGACCATAAGACTTTCTTAAAGAAAAGCTACCTAAAAGTCAGAATGGATTTTTTCCTCTTGACTCTGCATGCGCTCTTCTACACTTTAACACATTTTGTGTGAGCAATTCCAAAAAGATGTGAAGAGATATAATTTTCACAACTTCTCTTTTCTGGGTGGCTTCCTTTAAGATGGGAATTTCACGCAGGCTTTGTAAGAAGAGATTATAATTAGTCAAGAACTAATCTTCAATTTTGCTCTTTGGTGATCCTGTGGTTTTTTTACAATTTAACTTCTTGGAAGATCTTGTAGGGTTTTTAATACGCTTGTGAATTAGTGAATTTGATGCTCAGCCAGAGGCACGAGTCTTAAAATATTAAAAAATTTTATAGGATGGAATGCAATGCTATAATAAACCGTATTTATGCTACTTGTGGCTTATAAGCTAAAGAAAATTAAAACTTGGCTACCTATGAACCACGGCTAATTTTACATACTGGCTATATAATTAGCTACTTCTCGCCATATAAAGATAATATATAAGAGTAATGTTATTTTAGCTACATTTTATAAAATCGGCTAAGAGTCAAAAGTTAGAGTTTCGGCTATATATCTAACGTTGAACTAATTTTAGAATGCTGGCTAAAAATAAAAATTAGCCAGTTTTCCATCAGGTAGCCGTAATAATTGCAATGCTATCACCCTCGGCTATTTCTAGAGATTAGGCTAAAAATCAGAATTAGCCACTTTTTGCAATAAAATCAATGTTACCCTTGGCTATTCTTCTTAGAAAATCGGCTAAAATTAAAAAGTCGGCTATAGCTCAAAAGCTCTATTTCTTGTCTATAGTTCTAGTAGCTGGCTATAATTAGTATAAATATGATATGACAAATTCTCTCTATATAAAACCAAAAGTTGCACGTTACCCCAAAATGCAAAATAAACTTTCCTCTTACACACTTACACAATATAACTTTTAACTCGCTGATATATAAATTACTTTATTATTATTACACTGTCTCTCGAAGATGAGTACACAACTCTCTTCTTATACATATTACAGTACACTGTGTAGTTTTAAGTTAAAGATTTAAAATCCTATATCAAGTGTATATATGTATATAGCTGGCGACAAAAAATCATATATATCAATGCATGAAATGGCACAAAATCAAAAAATCATCTTAATTTTCTCTACATATATTTAACACATGTTGTACAAATTACAATATTATTCCGTAACACTAAGCAATTTAGCACTCTGTCGTCTCTCGTATTTACATTTCTTCATGGCGTGGCATTTACAAGCAATTTCTTAACTATAGACCTTACATAGCTATAATTAAGTTAATACTTAAGTTACCATTGGGTCGTCTCTTAGAATGAGAATTAAATTAGAATTTAAAAGCTACGGGTTGTCATCAATGTCTTCTGTGGTATTTGGTGAATGACTGTTTGTTGGACTACTACTCGTCCTCTCATGATGACTTTGACCTTCTCGCTCTCTTGTTAAAGAATTGAGACCACCACTATGATTATAAAAGGCTGACAAACTTTGAAGAGATGAAGACGCTGGAAGAATTGGTTGTTGAGCTGCCAAAGCTGCAGCCATTGCTACTGCAGGGTTAGGAAAAGGACTTGGGTATAATCTGCAAAAAATATCAAAACACAAAATTTAGTTTTGAATTAAAGTAACATGAGCCCCTAAGTGTCAAATTTTAAAAGAGCTAAGCTGATTAGCTCAGATTGACTTTTTAAAGTTTAAAAGCTTAGCTTATACGATATCATATGACGTAAGCTTTGATTGAATGTTGAGTGATGCCTTTTCAATTTTGTGGGAGCTATGCTACAATTGAGGTATTATAAAAGCTCTATTCATTCCTCACTTTCTATTGTAGAATTGTATAAGAGAAATATTTTCAAAACATTTTTCTCTCTGAACCGTAAAATCTTCTTAAGCTAATCTTCTATACAATTTTTAACATGGGAATCGAAGGAAAAGGATTTTTAACAATGAGTCATTTTGCCCCAAGAGAGAAGGTAGATTGATGGGACTTAATTAGTTAATTAGCTTGAGGATTGATTTACCTGTATGGCATTGGTTTTGGAATAGCAGCCTGAGCCTGAGCTTGTCTTGAAACAGCGTCAAAAGTAGCCCATGGTGAGAAAGCTGGAGAAGGTGCTGCAGAATAGAGACGCTGGAGAGCTGCATAGTTTCCAGCTTCTGCAAGAAGTTCCAGCCCAACTGCTGTTTGTCGTTTCCATTTTGTTCTGGAAGAAAAATAAAAATTTATTAGAAAAAGTTTTAGTGATGAGAGAAGAAGAAGCCACTGGAGAATTTTATGGTGCTTCGTGTGATTTTTAATTACTTAAAATAGATATTAGAATTAGAACAAGATATATTGAATTATTGACAGATTTTGACTCTATAATGACTCTATTGCTTAAATTGAGAATCTTAATTCTTGAAAAATTATAATGACGTCATCATCGAATAAATTTTAATGATGAGAGATGAAGAAGCCTTTAGAAATGTTTTAGTGCTTCGTGAGATTTGAAATAATTTAAAATAGATATCTGGCTCGTACATATAGGCAAATTAATTTGTCACCGTTTGACTTATTTATGGTGACGTATGTCAAAAATATTACAAAATCTGCAGATATACTCACAATGCAATTTCCAATACAGTTAATTTAAATTATGAATAGTATCTCTTGCAAAAATGAATGACGTCATCATCTCCTAATCAGAAATCTTTCCAGCAAACTCGTGTGAACATCAGTTTGCAAAATCTAAAGTTGTATTACCTACTTTTGCTAATACTCTACATTTTTGCTAAATCAAGTATTGTTAATAAAACTCGATTATAAATTAGTTATTATACTGCTATACTTTTATTGCAGCTCTTTGCAGCTCTCAATGCTCTCATAAAGTGTTCATAACTGACATGAGTTAATAATGACTATAGTTTAATAATTTCTAGAGGTCAACCAGAGCTTAGAACAAGTGTAATATTTCTCTCTTCTAATTCAAGGACTTTTTACACAAAATTAAACACGGCTCATCACATCACACATAAAAAACTCACATAATAAAAGGAAATAATTAGTCTGTATTATTGTGAATTTATTTTTTTTCCTTATGTAATTAACTACAAATTATCTACACTTGTAATCCTCCAAGCAAAATTCATCAAATTAGTCTTTATAACAACTGGCTACACTTGCTAGTGGGATTTGAACACGGGACTCCTAAGATCTACTAACTCCAATGCTCTAAATATATATTCTCACGTTTCCCCTATAAATCTCAATTTCCTATTAGATCCTATTGATTAGTTGTCTATATAAAATACTTATGACGTCTGATTCTAAAGAGGAAAAAAAGTTGACCAATTAATTTCGATTTAAACTTAATTACATCTACACCGTGTATTTCTTATTTTAAGTCACGCAACGTGCTTTGAGGAAAAGTTTAGTCCTTCACTTAACTCTAATAACTATCTTATATGTACCTTGAACACTTTTAATAAATTCTCTACTTTGCTTTAAATATAAAAATAAACTTGAGATGATTAGAATTCATATCTCATTAATGTGCATTATGCTCTATCAACACTTTGCTCTCAAGAGCTCTATCGCAAACGGCAGATTTATGACTTTGTGAGTAGCAATTATTGCTAGTAATTATTATTACTAAATAACGTTCTGCTCCTCTCCTCTTCCTATATATATCTATAGAGCTAATCTGAGCTAACCTTTAGTTTTCATTTGATAAGACTCTGAAGGTAATGAGAAAACGAGCTATATAGAACTGATTAGCGCAACATAACATGAAAAGGGCTTAATGAGATATTAACATGCATTTATGTATTTTTAATATTTAATAATGTAGTCTCAAGTTTTTCAATGTCTAATGGACTTCAAGAGCAGAGATAAAGTGCACTACAACTTGGAAATTTAAACTTACCGTCGATTTTGATACCACGTCTGAAGGTTGACATGAAATTAAATACAAAATAGTAAATTAGTAAATTTTCTTGATTTAAGGGAAATCCTTAAATAGAGACTTACTTTGACTTGAGTGTCTGTTAGATTCAACTTAGCTGCTAGTTCCATTCTATATAGAGAATTAAAGCATTCATAAATTAATAAGTTGAGATTACAACGTCTTTTATTTATATGTGGAATTTTAATGTGAGCAATATGAGCTACTTATTCGCATTGATTGATAGAAAAGGAAACAAGTTTGTAAATTTGTTATCTTTCCATTTATCATTGGGTTTCTTTGAAATTGTATCCCTGTGTTGGCGTTATTTGTTTTAGATCCTTTTACCTTGCACTATACCTTCTTAAGGTTATATATATATATATATGTATATAGCTATACTGTATAGCAAGGTATATATATATATGATATAGTATATATGATGTGACTACCTGTTACATTATTAGTGTTTATCTCTCTCTTAATCTTTCTTCTCAACCCTTCAATTAGTGTTTCATCTCGACGAGCTATAAACACACGCTATACTTACATATATAGAGAGATAATATAATGAAACGAAAAGTAGATTCTATGTACTCATATATACATTAAAGTTGTAGCTCTTTAGTTCCATAAGCACTACACTGCTGATTATGTCTAGACTTTTTTAGCAGTGTTAAAAGCTTGTTTGACTTTTTGTACAATCTTCAATTATCATATCATGTTGCCCCTTGAGCATTAATAGACTAGAATTTCTTATATAGTAATACTCTTCAGACTCTTATAAGGCTCTTTGCTTATATAGAGCTATTCTCTCTATAGTCCTCCTATAAGCATTTTAGGAAGATTTGTCTTATAGTGCTAATCTCGGCACAGAATGCCACACTCATTTTCTTATAGACTTTTCTTATATAGACAAATAGTCAACTTGGGCCAAAAATGCTGTGTAATAAAATTGTGAAATTTGAAATTGGTTCACTTTTGGATGTTTAGGTTGGCTGGAGTGAGAAGAGCTTTAGGCTAGCAAAAAGGAATTGAGTGAGTAAAGTGAGACTCTTATTTGTTTATAGCTCCGCATCTCATTTATATCTCATAGCACTATAGACACATTTTCATTATAAGGAATTCTCTTTTCTATAGTAAATAATTTGTATTGAGTCGTACACTACTAACCTGTCTTGTACAGAAAGGTATTTTTGTCGCTCGAAAGACTTTTCCAAAGTTTGCAGTTGATGATCCTATAATATATATAGAGCAAAAAAAAACATTAGTGTCATCAATCTTTCTATAACTCTTTGAGTACATTTTTGTAAATCAATATTTGGTTGACGAACCGTAAAGGCTGTTCCTGCGAAAAAAGAGAATTTTGTTAGTAGAAAACATCCATTGTATAAAGTTTAGCAATATATATACAATTAAACTTACTAGCTTTGCGTTGTTTTTTACTGGAGCTAGAGGAGTGATTGTTTGAGCCTGGAATGAGATTTGTATTGAGTCGTACACTACTAACCTGTCTTGTACAGAAAGGTATTTTTGTCGCTCGAAAGACTTTTCCAAAGTTTGCAGTTGATGATCCTATAATATATATATAGAGCAAAAAAAAACATTAGTGTCATCAATCTCTCTACAACTCTTTGAGTACATTTTAGTAAATCAATATTTGGTTGACGAACCGTAAAGGCTGTTCCTGCAAAAAGAGAGAGAATTTTGTTAGTAGAAAACATTCATTGTATAAAGTTTAGCAATATATATACAATTAAACTTACTAGCTTTGCGTTGTTTTTTACTGGAGCTAGAGGAGTGATTGTTTGAGCCTGGAATGAGAAGACCGGAGGAATGATGTCGTGTTGTTCCACCCCCTTCACTACGACCGCTTTCATCTTCTTCATCGTCATCATCATCTTTATCGTTGCTCCCTAAGTAAACAGACAGAATTTTTCAAAAGAATGTTTTGATGGCAATAAAAAAGAATCAGAGAGACGCAACAGAAAAATCAACTTAAAATAGGAAATGAGTCAAGTGAGGGTTGTAACTTAATGTGTAACTTAATACTAACAAGTAGAGGGCTTCTGTGGACTAAACTACATTTGCCAAATTGTAGCAAAATGACTCTTCTAGCTGGATTTGAACTCGCTATCTTTTTAGCTATTAAAGACTCTTTAGACACTTTAGAGATACACTAAAGACTAATCTAATGTTGATAATTGTGTAACTAATAAAAAAGAAGATATAAATTAACTAAATCTTTGCAAAAACTTCATAAAAATGTTGAAAAGTTAACTCTTCTAATCAGATTTGAACTCGCGACCAATTTATATCAACAGTCCAATGCTCTAGCTATTACTCTGTTAGTGACATAAATATCATTTTATTACTCATATAAATACTTGAAAAGAATCAACACTAACAATACTTGCAAAATCCAATAAAACTGTCAAAATTATAAAATTCTCCGGATTTGAACTCGCGACCATTTTTTTGATTAGTAGTCCAATGCTCTAGCTGTTATTGACATAAATCTCATTCTACTACTTATATAAATTCTTTAAAAGAATCAAGACTAACAATTCTTGCAAAATTCCATAAAACTGTCAAAATAAATGTCTCGTCACTAGATTCGAACTCACAACCTTTGAGTGTAGAGTCCGACGCTCTAGAGTCTGACGCTCTAGAGTCTAGACTAAATTGCACACCTAACAGTATATATATTAAATTTTCTAAGTAGCCCTTTAAAAAATAATTCATTTTATAATTCTATTTTATTTTATTTTAATAATTTCTCAAAAAACTAATTTTTAACTTTGTTATTCTACCCAATACTCATTTCAACTCAGAAGTATTTTACGTGTCAATTGAAACAAGTCAAATATCAATATCATTTTATGTTATGTCATAACCCATTGTGATAAAAAAGTGAGTAGGGTGAATGAAACTTGTGAACCAAAACCAACTGTGCAAAAGAATCATTTTTTCTTCCTTTTATACATAAGATATATCATGTTACATTTCTCTCTCATTTCTCTATATAGCTATCGGCTCTCTTTATATACTAAAATTTTCTCACTGACATGACAGTTTATAATCTAATTTTTTATCACACACTAAATACTTCTCAACCACACATCTATAATTACAATTAGCTAAAGGCACTAATTGTCAACATGTTATATGTACTCAGTGCTCTACTTTTTTACAACATGAAATGGGCTTCTTATTTCTTCTTATCACATATGTACATTATCTGAGAATGAATGAGAGTTGCATTGATAATAGTAATTAAATAGTAACAATCATCAGTGACAACAATTGAGATATATTCTTAAATAGTGTGGCTATAATAAATTTCATTGAGCGTCATAAACTTACGACTAATTAAAGTTTATTTTCACATGTGCATTCCATGCAATGCTAATGAAGAGGAAATATACTCAATAAAATAAATAGTGACGACAAAGTTTATGTGAAGTGTTTCCTTCTATTT
>VCNE01004392.1:0-17232 GCA_009869805.1 Oncopodura yosiiana | reverse complement strand
GACGACTCTGCATTGAACCTTTTCTAATGGGTTAACATTATAACAGAGATGAATAAGCTTCTGTATACACAGCTACTAAATGCTACTGTTTAAAATGTACTAAAATGACGAGGAGAGAGAAAAATGTGTCGTATTAAATTTTATATTTATCTCAAAATTGTATTTACATTCTGCCTGCATATATTTTTCTTATATTAAAACTCTTTTTTTTACTTGGCTTCATCTCATCTTTCCACTCTATAAATGAAAGTCAAAAGCCGACGACTCAGCAGGAACACTGAAATTCTTTGATGGTGGTGGTGGGAATACGGGAATAGTTTGAGGGCAATGGTTCAACTATTTTGGAAGAAAAAGAGACAACTATGATATTTTCTCAGACTTTTTGTCACATACATGTACAACAATATTTCTCTTTCTGGAAGTCGTAGCATAGTAGTTGAGGAAATATTAAATAATGTGATGGTCTCTCTCTCTCTTTTCTAAATCTCTCCAGGTAGTTCATATAGTAGTTAGATTTCCTTTTCTCCTTCATAATTTACCCAAGATGCCAGAAGACTATGTGAATCTGATAAAATTAACTGGGAGTGTATAGAGCAAATTGTGGAAGTCTTTTCCTGTGGTGACAAACTAAGGTGTCACCGGCTCATTGCCTCCTGTAGAGTCAGAAAGAAAAAATCTTGATGATAAAAAGAATTCTTTTATAACTCTCATCTTTTCTCAACTTCAAGAGATAGAGAGAGAGAACTATTGAAATTATCTTTTTTTTCTGCTAATTATTACAACCTTGTATAAGATGTGGCGAATTACAGTGTTGTTGTTTGCCTATAGTTTACGTGATAATTTTTCTTAAGCATTTTTTAGTAGTAGTAAAGAGTATAAATGTTGTTGGCTGCTCTTTTGTGTTACGCTGTGTGATGAAATTGATTTTAAAGTGTCAGAAGTAGAGGTCAACTCTAAGCTATAGTCAAACACAGCAGGGGGACGTAAAAGATGTTTGAAAATGAGAAAGAGATATATTTAGCTGTACAACCAGCGGTGGCTGTTTTACTTCATCTCAAATTTTGATGGGTAATTTGTTGTTTACTCTAATGTAGACTACTAATGATTTATCAATTTCCCCTTTGAGCTACATATATACCAGATAAATACTATTTCTTTTGGCAAGAAGCAGCTTGTAAATAGTGATTCTTTTGGGGGTACTTTGAGACATAAATTCCATGAATACTTTGACGAAATGGAATGACACCCAGGTAGAACTAAAGAGATCTTTTCGTTACATTTTTGTTGACCAAGAAAAAACATCAACTGATCAACTCCTACCTCGACAGCTAATCTGCATACCTCTTGTTGACTACTGAACCAAGTTACACAGTGGCAGGCACGCAATAAAGTATAAAAGTATTATAAAAATTGTTATCAGAAATATAATACTTTAGTAACGTCTGTCATGTGTGTAGCACAAAAATGGCATTTAAAAAGGATACTTGGTATAGTGGTACAGTAGAACTCGAAGCTAATTGAGCCGCTAGTATAAAATATAAAGCTAGCCGAAGAATTACGCTAACATTGTTCACTTGTATATTTTGTCTATTAGCTACTCACATATGAATATGAATACAACCCACCTGTAAGAAAAGAGAGAAGTTGATTTTTATCTAAAGTTATCTACAAGATAAATAGATAGCAAGATGATTTTTTTCTTTACAATCTTAAAGAGAATGTGACCCACCGACGTATCTTTTTTAAAAGAGCTATGCAGGTGGTATGAAATGAATGAAAGTCACAATTCAACAATATCATATAAATACAACATATATACTATAGTATGTATATAATATTGTTATGTAATGCTTAAGAAACTCTATTGATAAGCCTAATAGAGCGTACACATATAAAATATAAAACTACGACATATGAAATTATGTTAGAGTTAAGTATAGTGCATTGAAGATGAAAACTATGAACTTAAATAGTTTTGGTAGTCAGCTTAATGTTGGCAACTTTTGTACATCTCTTTGAAATCTTGTTCTTCAATATAATAATAAGAGGTGCTATAAAACTACATAATAGCATTTTCCCATCACTTTAATTCACCAGTCATTTGTTAATGGATTTTGACTACTGGTTTCTACATATACTTCTTCTTCTGATCTCATCATTTTCTTCCAGGTCATTATTACTCTCATTATTATCATTACAGTTCAAAGCGTAGTGATTGTTGCGCAGATCTTCATATAGAGAATTCAATAATAACAATCAAGAATCTAATGATGTCGTGCTTGCCAATCCCCTTCAAATCATCAACATCTTTTTACAATCTAGCTACTGTATAATAACCCTACAAGTTCAAAAAGTATACAGCAAAAGACTATTCATCATTACTTCAAAAATTCAGATACGAGGTGTGATTGAATCAAGAAAAAAGATATTAGCCCTAAAGTCAATTCAACAAGAGAAAATGAAGAAGTTCTAAAAACGCAAATTAAATACTGCAAAGCGTTTATTCTAATTTCTTCGTCTGGACTTCTTACAACTTCTTTTTCTTTTACTAGTATAGTAGTCATTGAACCAAGGAGAGAAAAAAATTGACAGCTACCAGGGTGGCCTACTAAACAATTTTGCATTAGACAGAAATCTTGTTCATCATGTCATTTTCTTAATAATTGAGTTGTGCAAGTATAATATTATTTTGTTGGTTGGTTTGGCTTCATATTTCATCAAAAAGTGTTGGAGAGAAGGTGCTAAATTAGAAAATTAAATAGGAAAAATATTTTTGCATAGAATGTAGAAATGTAGGAGTGGTAATTGATAAAGTCATTTAGTCGTTCACTCATTTCTCATGCAGATTATATTTCATTTAAAAACTTCTTACCTGCTACTGCTTACACATTGAATTGACTGTGGAGGGTCTTGCAGTTTTCTTGTTGTTTAATTTATAAACTTGTCTAGAAGAATTTTTTCATTCTAGATGCTTATTATTACTGAAATTATTATTGAGATTTGTGACTCTCTAATTTGCATGTGTCTTGTCTTCTTGACCCTAAAAGATTTTTACTCTTTGATGCCAGTCTCTCTCTTTCAGTTGCTGATGCGTCTCAAATTTCATCTGATATGAAATAGAAAATAAGCATTTATGAAAAGTTATGTACGTGATATAATATAGATTAGAAGACTGTATGTCAAAAGGTGTGGTTTGAATTGATTTTTGCGTGATCTTTGATTTGATGGAAATCAAAAATCATTTTTCAAGCGTAATATAGTAGTTACTTTTATCCATTAGTGCTACTAGGTATTCTGATTGTGGTTGTAATATAATCTTAAATAATGATCTCTCGGTTAGGATTTTTTGATATTGTAAATTATACATTAGATAGTTGAGCATTGAATAATAAAAATTACACTGCTACAATTCTTATATACTATATGTCGAGAGAGAAAAGTAGAGAAATATTTTATACTCGTATCAATTTTCTTTTAGTAGAAATCGGAAAATAAAGTGAAAAGAATAAATATGATAGGCAAATTACTGTATGAATTTGATACTCTAGCTCGAGCATTTCATCTTTTTGATATTCTCAGTTCACCGCTTTCTAATTTATTTGGAGCAACTATATTATATTTGTGGTTGGTGTTATAGAATCATTTTCAATTTGCATTTATGTACATATTTCTTTTATGTGGTGAATCGGCCGACTTTTCAGACATAGAATAAATGAGTTAATTTGTGTACTGTTTTATCAAAAAAAATTGCAAGACTCGCACCACCAGAAAATTGAATTTTTAGTTTTATTTCAAAAATCCACTAATTATAGATTGACGAATAAATGTGTAGCATCGATAATAACATCAATTAATTAAATTAGCTTTGCCTCTTGAATAACTGGTGGTGAGTAAAGGCAAAATATATAAAAGAGTAGACAATTGAGAATTGAGTAAATGCAATTATGTGAGAGCATGAGAATTGCACATTACAATTACATCAGATCAGTGGTATAGCATAGAGTAGAAAAGTTGAAGTAGGTAATAATTCAATATAGCCTTATTGCTGCTGGAAGCTATATAATACAACAGGACATTATTTGTGTGGTAAATGGACATTATAATTAGAGTGCAGAGTTACCATAAAACTTTAAAGCCTATGTAGCACTCTAGAATATTATTATTATTATTACGTGAGTGTTCCCCTTTACAGACATACATAAATGTGTATATAGCTGCATTACAAGAGCAAGAGAGAGAGAGAGAAAGATGGCTAATGGTTATGATGATGATGCAACAAGAAAAAAATTGTTCTTGTTCATGTTGTATAAGACCACATAAGAGAGATTACGAATGTTCTCATCATAATTGAATCTAGAAAATCACAGGTCGGCAGTGCTAATAGCTCTCAAATGGGAGGAACAATGTGAAGCCGCTTTGTAATATCCGTCATGTATTAATACACAAACGGGTGTTGTGTACTAATAATTTAATAAGATTTGAGTTGTCGGCTTTAGCTTTTTGTTGTGGCTTTCTCTTAAGTCAACAGCAGGGCGAGGAGAGAAAAACAATGTAAGAATAACAAATCAAAAGCTAATTATAACATTTTAAAAAGAATCTATTTCAAGAGTGTTTTTCAATTTTTTTACTTCACTCACCAATTTGCATCTCATCTCGTGTCAATATAAAACTCATATTTTATTTTAATACCTACTTTACTCTTCTCTTCTCATAGTTCATAAACCTTTTTGACTTGAGACACTTGTGCTCAGTCTAATAATGGGTTAAAGAGTAAAGTTCTCTAATAAATTCATACGTCATTTTAGTTCTCACTTTTATCCCGTAGACTCGTCACGAAACTTTACAGCTCGACTCTCTTTCTTCATCTTTACGGAGATAAATGCTTATTCTTCTCAGCTCGTTGTTTTCGCATAAAATGCACGATTGCATTATATTAGTCAGCCTATAAAATAACCTTGTACGGTAAATCATCTTTGGAAAGTTTTTAGAAAGAGTATATTTATTACTTGAGTTCAAACTTGAAAGAGATTCTCAAGCTCAGCAGTTTTAGCTCTCTTCTACAGAAATAAAAATACATGAGCCTAACATGCTGGTAGGTAAAGATAATCACTAAGACACAAATTGATTTCTGAGGTGATCATACTTAGCACGTTGTTTAATAGATTATGAAATGTACTAGATTCTGACGTGTGTTGTGTGTTAAAGAAAAGGCAGTATTATATGATATACCTAAATATTATTTAAGGTGTAAAAAGTAAACCTAAAACTATAAGGGGTAACCTAAGAGTGAAGCTTTAAACGTAAAGGTTGTGACAGTGTATAAAAACCACAGGAAGTCAGAAAAGAAATTTATGGGGTCATAAATTAAAAACTTGTCTTTTTGTTTCATTACGGTTAAAGACGAAGAAGTATAGAAGGCTAACAACACAAGGGAAAGAAATGATGAGTAGTTGAGACCGTCAAAAAAATCTTTAGTAAAACTTTTGAAGGATATATTATATGTAGACTTTAAGTTCTCTTCTTCTTCTTCTAACCTGTCGTATCACCAACATTAGAAAAAGTATTACATTTTATGTTGTTGTTGAGTGTGTATACGAAGAGTAGAAGATGAAAGAAAAGAGTTTAGTTTTTTCTCTCTCTTCTTGCCTTTTTAACTCTTCACTAAATGCTACAATGAGTTTTGAGAGGAGATCTGACAAGAAAGCCTAAAAAGGAGTTGAACTGTAGCTTTGTAGTCACTAAAGAGATAAATTGATTTCTTTTTAACTGACATTAAAAGACTGCTGTAATGTAACATGAGATATGAGTGTATGAAGTACATATAAAAGAGTTTTTCGCATGACAGACAAAATATATACAACAACAGTTTAGTAATTGAAGAGAGTTGCGACAGCGATGATGATGATGATATCCTGTCATATAAAAGTGTGTACGCTTCTGACTAACGACGAATGACACTCAAGAGACACAATTTAATAGACATCTTGGCCAAATGTACTAATTAGAGTAATGATTATCTACGCTTGTAATAGCGTGCTCGCAACTCAACCCTTTTTTCTACCTACTGGTGTCTCTTAACATTTCCTGTTTCAAGTACATATATATCTATATAATAACAGTTTTGTATTACACTGTTTAGATACAGTGCCAGCTAGCAAAATGACAGGTAGAATCACTGAGTGAGTGACTACCAAGCTAATTTCTACATAATATATAGGATAGAAAAAACTAATTTAATAATGGGTTCGTCCAAATAGCATATGTATATACATTGTAGTCGAGTGTCAGTGCAGTGACAATGACGATATAAAAAGTGACACAACACAAATGTACAAAAAACTAATGTTTTATTATATACTTTTCTACATATATGTGATACTTGCACAAATTCACGAGCTACCGAGGTGAAATTTTGACTTAATGGCATTTGTACATGAGAATAAGAGAGTTGTAGAGTATGACAAAATTGTTCATCTGTACATAAAATCGTTTGTGCTATCGTTTATCATTGTAATTGTTGTCTTTCTCTCTCAGTGTTTCCTGCTAGAGAGAGAGTGTAACTATTTTTTAACTTTTCCATCACTAATTTTTATAGTGATTTACTTACTTGAGCCATGCAACTTATTTTATTACACTCAAAATTAACTTTGAAAGAAATCATAATCAGCCTAGTTTAAAAGTCCTGTTCACAGGAAATTAGGGTTCACAATGACTTGTATAATTAGTTGTCATTATGTTTATTAGCCTAATATTAAATGAGATCTTAATGATTAGAACAATACTCCTAAACTGTTTACAGCAACACTACATACATAGCAAAAACATAAAATATAGAATTTGAGTCCTAACGTAAAGCGATTTATTAGTTTATTATTATATAGAGCAATTTCTTATCTCGACCGCCTAGCAAGAAAAGTGTTGTAAACCTCCACTATAATCTTTATTGAAAGGTCCTCTTTGCAATTTTCCTAACAAAAACAACACCACATTGTGTCGGCAAGTCATCTAATAATATTTGACGTGACGTGATCCTCTTCTAATACCTACAATTTTTGTGTCCCTGTGACGGCATATTAAAATTACAGTAATAAAATAACCTTACACCAAAGGTAAAGTTATATTAGAAAAGCGGATGTCTCTTCTCTCTCTCTCTTCTTATTGGATTGGTTTGTGGTTTCAAGTTTGTCATGAGCTTCTTGATGAAACTCCTCACACAAAAATTGTGAGCTGAAGGAACCGCCCAGTTTAATCAAACTACTTTCTTTCTACTGTTATAGTGTTACGGTTAGAGATATAAAAAGTAAAGAAAAAAAAATATAATTTAATATCCTGTGTAGAAAATTGAAATCGCGGTCGCTTCATAATAATAAACTTTTTCTTCAAGGGTTGCGCCTTTTTAGAGGAAGTATCAAAAGCATCAAGAAGAAGGGAAAGAAAATGAAAATATATAGAATCATCTATCTGCAATTTACAATCTTTCCTATGCTTGTCTGTCGGTCGCTTATGCTGACTAATATTTGATGCTAGCTCTCATATTGTTTTAATAACTTGTGGTTTTTGGTATGTGTGTGGCATGAGACACACACAGAAGTGAGCAATCTTTTATATAGGGAAGGAAAAAAGTTGAGAGATGAGAAAATGGAAATTCGATTAGAGGGCTTGTTGCTGAACACAAGTAGCGGCTGTTGTCTCATATGACACTCTGCCACATGGACGATGTTTTTTGTATATAATTTTATAATATACCTGTGTCTGTATACACACACGTAAAGAAATTTATATATTGACTCTTGACTCTGTTTGCCACACTATATATCAATTTTATTGAAATGAATTTTTTCCTTTAGTCAAACTTTTGTCAAGACTCTCTCTCTCTCTCTCTACTCTGTTGTTTCTTATTTTGTACGTGATGAAAAAACTTTTGGTTTTTGATTGACTTTCTGACTTTTCCTGTCGCTACAACACAAGTTTTGATTTAATAATGTCAACGCTAGAACGCTACACATCAGCATATAAATTGATATTTCATGACTTGTTTTTTTCTTCCATATCCTATCTTACTTGGCTCCCAAGAAGAATTTTTAGTGTTTACAACAAGAACTCTCATCGGCGCCAGAGAAATTATGTGCACTTAGTCAAGTTAATATGATCCAAATATTTACAGATTTGTAAGTGCATTGCTTAGTTTCTGATTTTAACCAGCAGTAATATCTAGTATTCAATTTTCAAGTGAGATTTGACATGAGCGCTAACTAGACGTTGAATTACAATTATCAATTTCTCAAATATACAAATGACTTCTTATTCAGTAGCATTTTACTTTTTTATCATAGCATTATAGTCATCTGATAACAGTGTAGTAGTAGTAGTCAATGGAAAAAAGACATTCATACTTCAATCTTCCATCTGATTTAGCCATCAATTTTAGAATGTATATATATTGTAACATTGCAGACAGTTCATCTCTCGTCTCAAAATCTCTAAATTGAACTCTCTCTCTCTCTCTATCTCTCTTATAGTCAATTGACTCTTTGAAAAATAGACCTCAAACAATGGAAAACATGCATAAAAGAAACAATATTCAGGGTGGTCCACTCTGACACTCTGTTCAATTCACTCAGTGTGAAGTGACGTTTATGGCATAGACATCTTTACTTCTATTCAATACTTAGTAAGTAGCATGTCAAGAAGAAGAGGATGAAAATGTTTCAAAGAAGCATTTAGAGATCTTCTATCTTTACACAACAAGAAAATCACACACAGGGAGGAGCGGTCAAAGTTTTATATTATAAGGTCCAAAAACAATTTCTAAATCTTCAAATTCACACTCTACTCTTATATACATTGTTTACATTGAGAGCCTATGGAATTGGAAATTGAATTGTCATCCTAGATGAATTTAATAAAATATTTGAGAGAAACAAAAAAAAGAGAAAGCTCCTTAGATTTAGAATTGTATTACATTCTGAAAAAGTTGTTTTTTCTCTCTACCTATATATACTATAGTCCATATATATATGTAGTTGAGATAAGTAGTTTTGAACCGAAGCTCATTTCTCTCTCTAAGCTTTCTCCTTTCAATTTCATCCTATCCCCGCATCGTTTTGCAGATTTACACTCGCCAAGAAAAACTTTTTCTCTTATATGTTTCTCTCTTCTCTCTTCAAGCTTTTTTATATACTAGTTGACTACAAACTCGTTTCTTTTGATACTCTCACTGAGAGACTACACTATTCTCTCTACTCCTCGTTCCATCTCAGCTTTCTCCATCCTCGTTCTCAAATATATTAGAAAAAGGAAAAGAGAGGAAAGCTTATTCTCTCTCTCCATTTCTCTGGTTAGGTTATATAGTTTTGGTTGGTTGGATTTTCTTCTTCAGCAACGATTGGAAGAAGATAGTGCAACCATTTCTTCTCAACGACTATAATATGCTATGGCCCTCGTCTTTCAGCTAGATACTCACTTTCAATCGATATTCTCTATACAAACATATAGATCTAGTTGGTTTCTTAGAGAAAATGTGAAAATTCCATTTGCGATTTACTCTTTCATTTCTTCTTCTTATGATATTACATGTTGAAATTTAATCAATTTATTAAATGTGTGCTATGTATCTTCGTTTTTTAGCTTGGAAAGAAGACTCAGTGTAACTACATAAAGTTGTTGTGAGCTATAAGGTTCAAAAGCTAACAATGTTATTAGAAGCGACAAGGCAAAGTACAAGAGTAAATAGCCGTGACAATTACCAGTAGAAAGATAGCAGAGAGTTTACTCATAATACACAATGCATAGTATTTTATATATACAACTTTACTCCTCTCACTCTGGTTGAAATCTTTTCTGTTCAACTCGGGTGTGAAATTGAGTAAAATATATAGAAGACAGATGAAATCTCTCTCTCTCTCTTTTGAACAATTGTACAGAGAGAAAGAGAGCTCTTTTCCCCTTTAGTGTGGATAGCGAGAAGGGATCACACTTGTCAGAAGCAAATTTTCCAATTTACGTACAAGTGGTACAAGAGAGAAAAAAATTTAGTCGAGGCAAGTGTCAGCCTCACTGAAAAGTTTTAAAATGGAATTTTAGAATCTACACAATATCTTAGACTCGTTGAGCTTCTTCATCGCGTCGACCTCTTCTTACAATATAAAATATATAGCGAATGGAAGCTTATGAGAAAAGAGTCGTTTTCAATTGTCATTTAGTAAGACCCGAGACTAAAAAAGAAACTATGTCTTCCTCTTTCAAATAAGGGAGAAGAAGAAGAAGAGACAACAGGCTTTTACACCATCACACTCATTCTCTGACTTGACTCATATGCACTCAGTCAACTTTAGAAAAAGGCCGAAAGGAGAAAGCTCCTACAGTGTTTCAGTTTGTTATCGTGTCGGATTTGATCAAACTCTTTCTCTCTGCTATCCAATTACACGCTTCAGAGGCATTGCTATTTCTATATATGTAACATATTCTAACCTTCTTCTTCTCCTTTACTTTACTCCACTCTTTTTTACAACCTTGGCTTGAACCAAATTCACCCAATTTAAGAATAATCCTTACAACAATGTTATAACAGAGAGAGAGCCAGGCATGATTTTCATGATAAGAAGATTGAGTGAGAGTGAAAAACTGAACAACTCTATAAGAGTAGAGAGAGTACTCATGTCATTCCCTCTTCTTCTTCTTCTCTTTGCGTAAAGAGTAAAGTAAAGAGAAGACAAATATATTGTTATTACCTTTGGCACTGTTAGTTTGCTACAGAGATTTAGTGGCAATATCTATTCTAATAGTAGAGTTGCTACTAGTCTTTTCTCCTGTTCTACTCCTTTAGAGCAAAGCAAAACACACAATTTGTGAGAAAAGAAATGTAAACTTGCTACTATAGACTAATACGTGTCGTGAATTGAATTCTAATGGGTGAATTAAGTAAATTGGCACAATAAGTGAGAACTAATTGGTATGAGAGTTTTGTAGTGTATAAGCATAAAAGTAGTTTTCTGTTCTATAGTCTTATCGTCATCATTGGATTGGTTGAAAGAGAGAAAAAAGTATAAAGTAGTAGTAGTAGCAGATGCTTCGTAGAAGCGTGGGACGGTGTTATAGTAGGATGATATTCATTATTACACATAAGAGAAAATAAGAGTGTAGAGACAGAAGAGTCAATTTATTGCTTGTGAAACATGCTAGGTTTAATTTAGCTTGGGAAGTATTGATGTATAAATTGTTTCACTTCAGCCTATATTCTTCAGAGAAATCAAATACATAATTGAGTAGCTAACCATTCATCTTATTTTTAGGGTATGAATGAATTCAGCGAATAACTGAGATTCTCACTCAGAGCAATGCTAAAGTTATATGGTTTGTGTTTCCATTTATTCATTTTTCTCTATCATAGTGTCAATGAGAGGCTATCATCCATCATTATATGAAAGATTGAGCTCATTCTCAATAGAATTTCATATCTTCCTATTTTTTCTGTTTCTACTGTCACTTCTCATCATCATGTATCTTTTTTATTCAAACTACAATATTTCTTCTGCCTAGACTTTTGTTTATATCACTCTAGAAAATTGATTTACTACTAAGTCTTCTTCTACCTTGACTCTGGTATAAATCTTTTTTTTTGTGATAAGTGTGTACACATGATAGTTGTACATTTGGCAATTCAATTTACCATTGGTCTTCTGTTGTCCAAAGCAATTTAGTTGTCAACCTCTAAAACTCTGTTGTCCTATCTTCTTCTAATGTCTTGTCAATATGACACACTTGAAAATACAGTGTGACATTTCCGGAGAAAAACTTCCACAATTGAATCAAGCTACAGCAATAAAAAGTAATTGCGAGAAATTCGACAAACATATATAGAGAACACAACACTTTAGTAGTCGCAATGTAAAACGTATAAGAAAAGGAAGTGGAAAAAAATAGATCTATTTGTGTCAGATTGAGCTTTGACTCATCATTCATCACAATCAATTTGCTCTTCCAAAAAATCTCATTATGTGGCATTCTATTTTCTTTCTCTCTCTTTCCCTTGTAAATTTTCTATTCCTTAATTTGTGGCTCAGCTCTCAGCTTAACACGATTGCTACTCTAATACATTCACAATACACCAAATTCCCACTAGAGAGAAAACAACTTTCACATCAATGATTGATGCCGTGTGAGACTAAGTAGTAATCTGGGCGAAAGGAAATTCACTCAGTTTTTCTTTCTATCACCTTTTTACCTATGCACGTAAGTACGTAGCTGATATATCTTAGCTTTTTCTAAGAAGATTTTTTCTTACTAAGAAGTATAGTGTAAGTAAGGCAAAAGAGATTCATTCAATATTTATGCTTAAATCCACAACTACTCTATATGTGTTTTCTCTACGTGAATACTAAAGGTAAGAAAATTCCCTATATTCTACAAGATTGTAGAAGAAAATTACACTTACTGTTGTGTTACGAGACAAATATACAAGACACTTTAGGTACATTAGTAAACGTAGAGAAGTACAAAAAGTGTAAATAAAGCTACGTAGTAAACGAGAAAGCGAGAAAAAAGTGTCAAACCGACACAGAATTTTATGCTGAAATTGGCACCAAAAGAAAATTGCCTTTGACATTTGACACTCGCTCTCTTTTCCTCTCTCTTTCTCTCGTTCTCTATAACATAAAAATCAAATGTCACTTTTTTCCACCTTAAGTGTCTCAACCTCAAGTGTTTGCATACATATTACATGTGTTTTTCTCTACGACAAGAAATAGACTCCAAAAAAAGTGCAGGTATACACGAGCAACGGTAAACTAAATATTTATTACACTATATATTCAAACTACATAGAAGAATGCTTTACTATAATTACTTTTTCTCTTGAAAAATGTGTCAAGCATTTTGTGCTAATAAGAGACCTAACCTAACCCCACAAAAAAGTCGCCTATTAAAGTCGACAATGTAATAAACTCTACTTTGGCTATTTGTCAAATGATGAGACAACCACGAAAAAGTAATGTATGATTAACTTATCGAAATTGACTTATGGATCCATAGCAGAAGAGTAATCTTAAATTATGCAACTTGTGTCCGTTTTTGCTCAACTTATTGAATTGATGATGATTATATAAAAGCAACAGGGGTTGTTGCCAACATAAGTATAGAGTGTGAGAGTTCATTCATTCATATCATTATGTTTAGTGTTTTGCTCTTTTCTCTCTCTCTCTCTTCCATCAATTTAACTCTCATGATATTGCCATATACCACACACATACAGTATATAGTAAATTGCATTGCAAGTTGAATGAAGTTGTGAGAGATCCTTTTCTCTTCTCTAAAATGCACGATATCACATTATGACAAGATATTATGCACATTACATAGTATTTCACACAGTTGATTTGAAGGGGTCAAAAAAGTCTTGTCAAATCCCCCAAAATTTCATGTTAAATTGCTATATGTCGCAAGCCTTTTACTACAAACGTCATCATTAAAAACATTTCATTATTTCTTCTTGTGTTGCTTCCTATCTTTAATCTTTAAAGTATCACGACGTCTGATTTATAGTATTGCATCTTGGAAGACTTCTTACTGTGCATAGAGAAGAAAACAAACAAAATTTACGTAGAGGTCTTACACTCTCATATAAGATAGAATAATACATGAAAGATCTTAATTCGTGTGGCGTTGGGATTTCTGTCCTAGACTATCATGTTCCGACTATCATTAAAATGTCCTAACTGTCACCATAAAACAAATTACTTACGCTCGCCCTTTATATCACACACCCTTAGACCAGAAAAAGTTGATGTGATGTGAGTTGAGAGAGATGACTACTATATATATACTACTACTCTCTCAAACCAAATTATTATTCACTTGTGGAACACACTCATATATTAACAGAGAGAGAGAGAGAGAAACTTTAGTCAGAGATATTTTAAGCAATTTACTACACTGCATAATTCACTCATTCACCTCTCCTTCTTACATTTTGAGCAACTGTTTCTGTCAAAAATTGCTCTTGCTGAGAAGAGAGAACTTGATACTTTGCTTTTAGTATACTATGTTGCAACACAATTGACTATTTGATGAATGAACATGAGAAAGAAGCTCATCATTTCATGATAATTATCAACAGTATTTCAAAGAGTTTCAAACGGGATGATAACAAAAGGCTATTGTCATGCTTCTCTGTCATTCTCGTCCATCATGAGAAGATTACTATATGTATAAAGTTTTAGAGTGTTGCTGTTGTCTTCTTTTGTCGTGTCAAAGACTTTCTCATCATATGGTGAGATTGCGGAAGTTTTTCGTAGATTGAGTTAATTGTCTATAGTATAATGTGAATTGAGTTACTGTTTCATAAATTGAATCTCTTGAATATCATTAGTATGGTATATGCGTTATTACTTCGCTTGAGAGATTTCAGAGACTTTCTATACTGTGAATGTAATTACATGGTGTGATTATAGCTTATACTCATCTTGTATATCAAAGTTTTTTGTCTCGCTAAATATTTTGAGGGTGATGTGATGCATGGATGACCGAGTTTGACTCTTTTGCGACTAAATGTGACATTTTGCTATAAATTATCTTGCTAGGGAGCAGAGAGAGAGAGAAGAAAAAAGATTAGTATTCAGGAACAAATTTAAATGAATTTAAGCTCAATTTAAGTGTAAAAGGGGAAATTAGAGTGAATGTTGAATCTGATTTGGAAAGCTTATTTTATAAGATATTTATGTATAGAAGAAGTACGCAGTTGAGTTTAGAGGAGTTGAGTTGTCAAAGCCAAAGTTCACAAATGATCCCTTTCAACTTGTGATCTGCACTAATAAGACAAAGAGGCTTTGGACTGGATTTGCACATTTCTATCTATCTCTACGTTTCTTCTTCTCTTATTTCCTGTTAAAGGTAGTGTGAAAGTTTGAATTTCATCACAACAGAGTCCTGACATTTTCACTAAAAGCGGATTACTTCTTCCTACGCTAACGAAAAGGGCTCTCTCTCTCTCTTTGAGTTCTCTTGATTTTCATGTTTACAAAAACTTTTGTTAGTTTGCTGGTGATCTGTGACTGTCATGAAGAGTAAAGTATATATAGTAGTAGTATAGTAGCGTCAATTGAAAAGATTTTTTTTCTCTTTTATACATCTTTCAGTGAAAATGATGCGACTCTGACAAGAATGGAGAAAGAGATGCTATATACTATATGACCTCACATCACTCATATTTTTCATATCACACAAAGTTTTGTGTTGCTACTCATCTCTGATGGCTGATGACTTTTTGACTCTCTTATTCTCACTAGTCAACTTTTCAACTAGTCACTGTGTATCCACCTCTATTCTTTTTATATAAAAGCAGTAGTCCATGTTTCCAAGTCCTTTTTCTGTCACGGTGATCAATCACACATTTACTATATTAGCTTTAGTCTCACCTGTGAATCTGAAAGGAGACTCATCTTCTCATCTTTTGGTATATACACATTGATAACTGTTATTATTATACGTTTTTTTTCAATGAATTGATGTGAGGTAAATGGAAAAGTTGGAGAGAACACAAGTTTGTGAAGAATTATCAAGAAATGAACATTACAGATTCAATACATACAATCAGATAATAGAAGACAGCTTCAGATGGATGCGTCGTAGATTTTTGATTTCTCTTGATGGTGGTCGCTTCTTGTCATTTTTCTAATCGACCGAGTAGTCAACAAAGTATAACCAAAAAGATCTATAACATTTTTTTTTGTGTTAAATAACTCCTGGTTAGAAAGATTTCTTTGGGTTTATGTCAATCAATTTTATAACAAGATGTAAAGTGTATATAATACCATTTTTGATATTTATTCTTTGAGTTGCTCTAATCCATCATTTCTTCTTTGAAGAGTATGAAAATTTAAGAAGGCCATTAAAATTTTTAAAAATTCTTAAAATAAGGCAAAATATTTTACTACTACGTACATATATAAGAGCTGTGAAAAAAATGTTGATATAGATCCCTTCCCATAATTTTGTTTAGAATGCAGCTTCACCTATAATATGAATTTACATTTTCTTTTGCTTTGCTGCCTTTTTACCTTTTTATTTATATGATTTTCTGACACGTCATGGTGGTTAGCATTTACAGCATTACATTGTCGGTTAGTGTGATTCTGAAGAAAGGACAAGTTAGCTCAAAAACTGAGTACAAAGTTTCTACCAAGTCATGTCATATTACACTCATAATTTTCTTCTCAGCATATGAGCATTATATGTAATGTATGTATGTTTGTGTATATGAGACGTTTGTTTGAGAAGGGTCACTAATTCATTCAACTTGGTAGGTAAAGAGAGACTTTGAAAGATCTTTTGAGGTCTAAAGTTTTCCTTGTGACATTTTAGTAGCAACAATCATGATACAGTAGTAGTAATAACCCTGGTATTTAAACCTAGGTGGTTTGACTTGCTATATGTGTGTAACAAATGCATTATTACAATAGACTAACATCTCAGCAAACAACACTGACAAGTATGACTGTTGCTTCTATTTTCTATTTAACTCTATGACAAGTCACTGTCAAGCTTAGCTCATCCCTTTCAAAACGTAATTTACACGCGTGGTAGTCTCAACTACATTATAACACAAAATTCCTTCAACTGAACATAAACTTCATAAAGAACATAAATTTTATCAGTTTGACATGCACTCTGCTCTCTTCAACAGCCCTAACTCTAAAAATATTTTTCTTTAATCCTACTTTTTATCTCTCTACATATATGTAGCAGTATATTTTTATTTCCTTATTGAGCATAAGAAGAATTAGTAACTTTTAAAAGAAACTTGAACCTTTCAAGTTTAAAAAAATGCATTTTTGCCTTGAGATACTGATGACACGAGCCAAAAGGCTGTGAACTGCATTATTTCAACATTGCGGCATATCTTTTACATTGACAGAACAGAAACAAAAATATTGATGATATGGCTCCTCAGAAAAAAAGAGTGACTAGACATTTTGTTTTGTTTCCTGTTTTCGTCTACTAATATATATATAACAACTTGAACAGAACATGAACAAATTTTTAAATGCATTTTTAGTTGATAAATGTGGTACACAAGTCTTTCTAAACCTATAGAGTCGGTACTTACAAAGATCTCTTGTGAACTTATGGAGATATAGAAGAAGAAGTGAATACATTACTAAATTGAGAAAAATGAAAAAACTATCACGTAAAATTACTCATACATGAAAAGTGTGTAGGTTGTTGAAGCACTTGATA
>VCNE01004378.1:0-13599 GCA_009869805.1 Oncopodura yosiiana | reverse complement strand
AAATAGCAGTAACTTCAGCTCAAGGACAACATATTGAGCAAAAGAATCATCATCGGAAGATTCAACTATAATTTTAAATTGTTCTTCAAAAAATTGTAAATCAAGTTGGGTAACCCTGTAGAAAAGAGTTATATAAGAGGAGGAAAGAGATACAAATGTAGTCTGTCATTGAAACTCAACATGCTTACAACAACAGAGCTAGCACTTGGCTTCATTGCCGGTTTAATTGGTTACTACATTTTGGGATGGCTTAAAGGACTTGGTCAGAAAAAAATTCCAGAGCCACCAGGCAATTTACCGCTAATTGGCCATTTGTTAACGTGGGGTATTAGACCATATCTCAAAACGTCAGAATGGGCAAAGAAGTATGGAAAAATTATTAAAGTTAATTTAGCAGGAGTTCCGTAAGTCATAATAAATGAAAGATTTAAATAAAGTAAAGATTTAATTTCATTATGATTATTATTATTGCAGTATTGTTGTATTGAATGATGCTAAATTAGTTCGAGAAGCCTTCAATGATTTAGATTACTGTGGTCGTGATGACTTGGAAAGTATTATAGCAATTTCTGGTGGAAAATATGGAATAATAGCAACAGATGGTTCAACATGGGCAGAACAACGTCGATTTACTCATAGACATCTTCGTGATCTTGGCTTAGGACGAAAGGGAATGGAAGAACTGATAACAGATGAAATCAATGAGTTTTTAGATTTTCTTAAAAATAATGTTGGAAAAAGTGGAGTCTCGGTTCAAAATAGATTTAATCTTGCTGTACTCAATTCTTTATGGAAACTTGTGACAGGAAATAGATTTCCACAAGATGATCCTAAATTGAATGAATTGTTGCAAAAGTCGAGAGAGTAAGTACAGAACTAAAAAGGAATATATTTATGAAATCGTATTTAATTTTTTTTCTCATTTAATTTAGAGTATTGACTACTACAGCTACTTCACCTGCACTAATTTTCTTTCCATCACTTGCAAAATTATTCCCACGATATTTAGGATGGACTAAATATTTACAAGGAATTGATAGTCTTATGGGGTTTTATAAAAGAGAAATTAGTGAGCATCAAAAGACTTTGGTTGAGGGACATCCTAGAGATTTGATTGATGCTTATTTGGAACAAATGAAAAAGACTGATGATTCCAATTCTAGTTTTTATGGGAAAGATGGAGGTTATTAAGTTGTATACTTTAATTCAAGAAATTTGAGTAGCTTTAACTAAATAAAATATTTTGTTGTTGATTTACACAGATAAAAATTTAGTCGGCGTCGTAAGTGACATGTTTAATGCTGGCTCAGGTAAACACAAAATAATAATAATTCTATTAACAAAAATTTAATTTTAGAAATATATTTATTAGAAACTACTGCAAACACTTTAGCATGGACTGTAATATATTTAACATATTTGGATGAAGGTCCAAGAATCCGTCAAAAACTTCAAGAAGAAATTGACAAAGTAGTTGGCAAAAACAGACTTCCAACTTTAGATGACAGGAGTGAAATGCCATTTACAGAAGCTCTAATTATGGAAATATTACGTAAATCTTCAATTGTATCTTTAGGTCTTATGCATTTGACAATAAGAGATGTTGAGTTTCATGGCTACAAAATACCTAAAGGTACTGGAATAATGAGTAATTCTTATGGTATTCACCACGATAAAGAAATCTGGGGTGATCCTGAGATCTTACGACCTGAAAGATTCCTTGATTCTGATGGTCAATGTATGAGAAAACATGATAATCTTCTTGCATTCTCAGCTGGCAAGAGACAATGTCTTGGTGAACAATTGGCTCGTGATTCATTATTTTTGTTTATTACTAGTATTTATCAGAGATTTGATATTGCTAAAGATCCTTCAGCAACTAATGTAACACTAGAAGCACCACCAATGTTTATTTTAGCACCTGCTCATTATACAGTGTTGATTAAAGAGCGAGTTTAAGAGAGAAATAAAAATAATACATTTTTCATTTTATGTAGTTTGTTTTACATATTGCAAGAATTGGCAAAAATTTTATTTTCTTTAGCTGTATTTTATGGCTGTATTTTCACTTCGCTTTTTCAATTGCCAATGACAAATATACTTTGTCTCTGAAACATGATGAAGGTGTGAAGAAATTCTTGTGTGAGTTATGAGCATGCAATGTTTCAAAATCAAAAGTTTTCTTCAAGATTTCATTTAAGGTTATATACATATATAACTTGTGTATACTCAATTCTATTTGTTAGTTTTTATTTTCTACATAGTTTTTTTACTACAGTACATTACTTGCTACATAAAAAATGAGGTTTCTTTTCTCTTTTCGAGAGAAAACTAATGTGGGCAATTGTGATTCATACATGAGAAGGGTGGTAACTGAAACACTTATTTGTTTCTTAGAAACTTCTTCTTCTTCTTGAGAGACGTACTATTATTCTACTTAGCACTATATACACTTTCTTTCAACAGTTCTAAAGCTTCCAACTTGACTTATTTACTTTTGTTGAAAACACAAATCTTTGTGGTTTGTCGGTTGGTTGCTACATGTTTTCTACGGTTCATTAGATCAATTGCAGAATTTGGCAGACTAGAGAGAGAGAGTTGAGGGCAAAAGTTTGTCTCAAGAGTTATGTTCTTCTTCTAAGGTTGCGTATACAATAAACATTAGAGAAGAAGCAATAAAAATGCTATAGAATGACAGGACAGAGGGCAAAGTGGTTGATTTCATTTGGAAAAGTTGTTGTTGTTGTTGTTATATGGTCTATTTCACTTTGCTCGTGATTTATTTTATCGAAGAAAAAGGTTACAAGAGAGCTAAACTGTGATAACAGAAGGTGAATCCAATTGTCTTTGCATTTCTTCTAACTCTTGATATTTCCTATCGAAAATTAAATACTGATGTTTGATAACATTCCGATAAAACACAACACCAAATACACAAATGGCAATTAGTACTGATGCTAATACAGCAGTTGCGCACCAACTAGCTGTTTCAGAGAAATATGTAAATTTAATCCAGCACAGAATAATGACGTCCAAAGTAAAGAGGAATATTGAGAGAGTATTTGCCAAGACCCAGCTTAAGTCAATCTATTAAAATGATAATATGAATATTGTGGCAAGGAGTAATTGTTAATTTAACTTACAAAAGTCATCATACGATCATGAGGAGATTCACATGCTTTGGTTTGTGGACTAAGTTTAGCCACTACTTCAATATGAGGTAGAATACATGTTGAAATTAGGATGGATAGCATTGTTGTACATACAAGGAGTGATGTAACCACCTAAAAATTAAATTAATTTAATAAGTCAAGAAAGGGATTGAATAGATACTAGTGATGAACTTTTTAATTAATTTTCACCGTAAAACAGGATAGCAAAATTGGATCGGCGTCATCATTAATCTGTAATTCAACTGTAGCTACAACAGAAAATCCGGCCATCTATTAAATTAAAAAAAAATTAGTCTATATTTGTTAAAGGAAATTTTATCATGTGTAAATTCTTACCATTGCTCCGATCTCTGTAAAAACAATTATTATTAAAAGATCTAGATTAATTCTCTAAAATTGTTATGCAATGCTTATTATATTGTTACCTGTAATACCGGACAATTTAGCTTTTGCCAAATGAAGACGTCTCCAATCGAGAAATTCTGGAGAGTTGACATCAACATGTTCTTCCTTCATTGCTTCACTATGATGAACTTCTTGCATGACAAACTATATACAATATTTTTTTATTTTAAACTGTGTACTACTAGTATATAGAACCTTGACATTGATAAGATAATATCACATTGTTATACCTGTTCTACACGACAATGTGTTCTAAAATTGTTATGCAATGCTTATTATATTGTTACCTGTAATACCGGACAATTTAGCTTTTGCCAAATGAAGACGTCTCCAGTCCAGAAATTCTGGAGAGTTGACATCAACATGTTCTTCCTTCATTGCTTCACTATGGTGAACTTCTTGCATGACAAACTATATACAATATTTTTTTATTTTAAACTGTGTACTACTAGTACATAGAACCTTGACATTGATAAGATAATATCACATTGTTATATACCTGTTCTACACGACAATGTGGAATAGACATAGAATTCCTAGTACTGACACTGGGACTAGGTAAACTCCATGATACCGAACGTGGACCTCCACCTTTTTCAATACACAATCATTTTTTTAGAGATTATTGTTTATATTGACAATTATTAAATTTAAGCTACCTACCTGCTCTTGTTGATGCTGGAGATGGTGGTGGAGAACCTTGAGGAGAAGTTGGTGGTAAACTCAATGAACGAGATACTGTAACAGTAGGCATTATCTTTTATGATGTTATCTTTTTTCTATACGGTCTAATCAATTTTACACAGGGTCTAATGACTTTAGTATTCACTCTATGTAAATGAGTAATTAGATCTGAATATTATATTTCTTTTTAGGTAAATATCTTTTATGTGTGACATTGACACATTTTTCAATATATTTCTTAGTTTTGATGCTGCTCAATATTTTTTGAGAGAAAATTGTAGAGTATTGTTTTAATGTTTAGATTTGTTGTTGTTACTGGCCTATCTTTGAGACGAAGAAGAAAGATGATGATGAGACTCATAAATATGCAGCAAGCAATTATATAGATCTTTAGAAAATTGAAATTCAAGTGATGAATGCCGTGACATAAAATTGAGAAGATACATTTATTTTTTCTTAATACATTCAACGACAATATTATTTATTCATGTCACAATCTTTTGGTGTTGACTCGCAATTTACAATACATATGTATTTAGTGTACAAAGCTTTAATACTATAAAGGTACAATGCAATGTCATAAAGAAATGCTGTAAATCGTAATGACCATGGGGCATTGTGATTCTATAATCTTATCACACAGTAATGTTATATTGTTCCTACCAAAATAAACAAACTCTGGAAAATACCATATACAATTAGGAAGTGACCTTATATATAAATCCAATGATGCTGCTCTTCTCTCTCCTTGAAATTTGTACAGAGGAAGAGTTCCATATAAGTTCCATATATCGTGTAATTAATGTCCTTACAATTTTATGACATTGGATCATTGATAAAACCCGAATCGGAATTTTATTAAAAAATCTGGAATGGGTATAAAAGCAAACGAGCTTCACAACTCAAATTATCATATTCCCAGTTGTCCAATTAATAACCAATTCTCACTCTCTTACAATGTTGAAACTCACATTAGTCCTTTCCCTACTAGCTTTTTCAGGAGCAGTAGATCCACAATTTAAACTTGACCAACAATTACAAAAAGCTCTTAGAAGTTCTGCTTTTGTTTTTGACATTATCATTACTTTAAAAGACGACAATTCTTATTTAATTAACGAATTAAAATCTAGATCTGATTACTCATCCCGTGAAGAAAGATTTAGTCACTGTAGGCACAACTCTCCAAAACTTTGCTGCCAATAGTCAAAAATCTGTTTTGTCTTATTTGAAGAAACAACCATTTATTCAATTTGAAAGTCTTTGGATTACAAATGAGATTGCAATTTTTAATGCAGATAGAGGACTTATTTTATCTTTGGCAGAGAATTTTGAAGAAATTGTGGAATTGAGATTAGATGAAGTTATTGAGTTGGAAGAACCAATTGTTGAAAATGAAGATGATGGAAATATTACACCAAGAGCTGAATGGGGTGTTGACAAAGTTAGAGCTCCACAAACTTGGAGTATGAGTGGTGGTAATAATGGAAATGGGATCATTGTTGGAGTTGTTGATACTGGTGTTCGTGGAACTCATAATGCTTTGAAGAATAACTTTGTTGGAACTTATGGTTGGTATGATCCTGGAAAGAAGAGCTCTACACCAAATGATGGAAATGGCCATGGAACACATTGTACAGGTATAAATATATAAGAGTAGCAACTTATTAACAGTCTAATTATTAATTCTTGAATTTATTAGGAACAATTGCTGGAAGTGTGGGGTATTGGAGTAGCGCCAGGTAAAAGATTTTAATTCTAAATATCTATTGCTCTAAATATTAACTTTAAAATATATCTTAATATAGGAGCCAAATGGATGGCATGCAAAGGTTGTTCAAGTTCATCTTGCAGCAACGCTCATTTATTAGCTTGTGGACAATTTATGGCCTGTCCAACATTGGCAAATGGTAACTCTGCTGATTGTACTAAAGCTCCACATGTTGTTAGTTGCAGTTGGGGTGGTGGACGGTAATTTTTTAATAACTTTAAAAGTCTTTTAATTGAACATTGTTGTTAATACGCAATTCTCTCTTATACAGTGGCGATACCTTCTACAACAAAGTAATTGACACCTGGACAGCCGGTGGAATTATTCCTGTCTTCGCTAACGGCAACTCTGGTCCAAGATGTAGCACAGCCAATAGCCCTGCCGATAATCTCAAAGTAATTGGTGTTGGTTCAACAACAAGTAGTGATGGTCTTTCAAGTTTTAGCAGTTGTTGGTCCAAGTGCCGCTAGAAAAATTAAGCCTGATGTTTCTGCACCTGGAAGTAATATCAGAAGTGCATCAAACACTGGTGACAATGCTTACAAATCACTTTCAGGAGTAAGTGCTGGGAAACTTGAGAAAATTAATTTTAGACATTTCTAACTAAGATTTTTGTTATTTTTCTAGACTTCAATGGCAGCACCTCACACTGCCGGGGTCGTTGCTTTGCTCCTTGGACGTGACAATACTTTGACTTTTTGATCAACTAACTACTCATTTATATAGAGGCTGTAATACTGGAGTTACAAAAACTGGAAAGAATTGTGGTGGTGTTAGTGAAGACAAGTTTCCAAATAATGCTTTTGGTATGTATTAAGATTTATAAATCTAGCAGAAGATAAATTATTAATGCTAATTGAATTTACAGGACATGGAAGAATTGATGCTTTCAAGAGTCTTCAAATGCTAATTGCTTCACAAGGTGGCAATTAAAAAAGTTTTATATCACTGTACAATTGTGGTTGTGTGTATTTATTTAATGTATATATTTATTGTAAATGGTAACTGAGCGGGTACAAAACATCTGTATGTAAATATAGAAAAGAAATTCAATTGGAATAAACTCTTTTATTGTAAATGAAAACAATTAGTCAAATTGCTACTGCAGTAGCTCCCAGCTTTATTTAAAATCTAAAGCAGACAATGAGTATTAAAATGAAACTTTAACAAGGGAGAAAGTTTAAAGAGATAGATAAAGCTTATTTTCTATATGAAATAGAGTCAAATGTAGCCATGTGTCGCATAAAACGTGTTAAAATGTCCCTCGAGCACTAATCCAAAGTTTTAAGCCAAAGTCCACAATAAGCTTTAGCTCCTTTCTACTACTGTTGTTTCAAAGTTTCCAAAAGACTCAAATCCACAATAATACAACAACATAAAGTTTTTGAAGAAGAACAAACTAACAACAACTCTGCTACATTTGACTAAAAGTTTCATCTTCCCCTCTGAACTTGGAAACAAAAGTACAGCATACGTATAGCACTTCTATACTACTTTAGTCAATACTTAATGGCAATAAAAGACAATCCAATATATTTATTCGTTGTTTATTACTTACTTTACTTTGTACTTTGTGTACTTATATTCTTCACACACTTGGAAATCCATAAGCATGATGGGGAGAAGAGAAGAAGAAGATATTGTTGTATTTAGTGAATGAGGGTTGTGTTATTTTGGACTCTAATCCCATTGTAAAAGTAAGAGGAAGGTAAAAAGTGCTTTCATAGAACATGAGGGATGATGTAATAGACGGGGATTTAGTTAATGGTCTTAGTTTGGGTGCAAATGAATAAATACAAAAGAGAATGAAACAGATGTCAACCCTCCGGTCAGCCTATTTGTCATTAATCCGAGTTTTATTAAGTAATATGTGTTTAGAAATTAACGCTTTAGGCATACTAAAAACAGGAGGAAGAGACTTTTTTATGATCTGCACAAACTATTGGTTCTTTTTTTGCAATATGAACAGAGAGAAAGAGACAAGTCGTCCAAATAGTAAATTTTTTGCAATAGTTTGTTTTAAGTATTTGCTGTGCAATATCGAAAAAAGAGTTTATGTCAACTCAACTTTTGTCTCTTGTTGCATTCCTATATAAAGTTAGTAGTTAGTTTTATATGTGATACAAGTTTATGTTTCCTTTCTCTGACTTGTACCGTACTTTATTATACTACTGAAGTGAAAAGAGAAAAGTTTTACTTTATGATCAAATGTTTCCGAAATTCCTTTTGCAAATACTTTAGTGTATGTACAACTCTTTGCCAATATATATCAATTGCCGTAAAATAGAGTTGGCTGATTCAAGACTCTCCAGACTTGAGAGTACAAATACTAGAGAAAGATGCGACCTAATAAAATTTAGTGGCTGCAGCAGCTACTTACTACAATAGAATATACGACTAGAAGTAAAAGGTAATAGCTAATACTATCAAAAGTATCAACCATAAAGTAGGAAATGGTTTGGTTGTAAAAATTGATTTTATTTCTAGTGACTTTACTAGTGGAAAAGATATACGAGAGGAAAAGTCATAATTCAATTTTTTTGAATGGGAAAGTTGAGACTGTGTAAGAATTTTGGATTACTCTTATGATTTTTGGACGATTAGATATAATTTTGAGTTGGTTAACTTGAATGCCATGTAGATTAATTTGGAATAAATGTTATGCAAAAACTTCAGTGACGTTAGTTTGAATAGATGGCTTGATGACCACAATTATTTTTCAGTAATAATATGTACATACGTCTAGCTCGTTTACTCATCTTTTCGAATGGGAAAATTGAGACTGTAAAGTACTGTAATTTACAGTCTTTAAATATTTTTTTTGTAATTTTTTAGATTTTGCTTAATTTTATCATGTATTGGCTAACTTGAACTCCATGTAGATTATTTTGGAACAAATGTTATGAAAACTTGATTTTCATTTTAGTTCTAGTCATTAGGTTAGTTTAGCACTTTTGAACATTGCAATTATTGAGGTCGGAATTGTATCAAAAACTTAACCAAACTAATGTTAAATGACCACCTACCTGTATATTGAGAATAAAACGCCACACAAATAATTTTAGTGCACCGACATTAAAAAACTATCGAAACAGTTTGCTTTAAATTAAAGTTTTTCAATCAATTTTTAGGCATTTTTATTATTTCCAATCTTTACTTTTTGTTTGTACACATTACAATTAGATTTATATACACTGTATCTTTACGCAATATAGTATGAACATTTTTGAATACATTTTCTACTTACCGAGAGGACAGATTTTCTTTTCGTAGCATATATATATAATATTAAATAAGACAGCTTCTTTTACGTATATGACAATTTTATATTTTTGTACATGAACCATTTACATATTATATACACTACACAAGTCATCTTTCATTTACACCTCTGCATAATATACTTTTTTCTCATTCATACATACTTACAAAGCATTCATCTATTCCTCTATTCATCACACTCGCTATTTACATTTGTGATTAGTGAACACTAGAGAAATATAATAAGTATGCAATTAAATTGGCATTGTCATTTCGTCTCTCGTTTCTCACGTAGCACTTTTCAACCACACACACACATGCACATGTTGCTCTCCTATATATAGTACACAAATTGAATAAGTACCTTTTTCCTCTATGAAATACTGGTATATTAAATATAAATATACAACTCATGCACTCAGAAAAATGTCGATTTTTTTCTCTCTACTATATACTTATATGCATTAAACACTTGATGATAAAAAGTATGAAGTATTAAAGCTTTTACGAGAGTTTTTGTTATGCTGTTAGCATTTTGAGTAGAACTAGTTGATTGAATTGAATATATTGAGAGAGTGTATAGTAGAGGTACTTAAAGCTCAAGCATCGTTTTTCTTCTCTGTCTCTACCACTCAATAAAGTGTGCACAATAAATATCATTTTCTATATATCATTTGTATTTTCTTTCTCTCTGCCTCCTCTAATATATATTATATTATGAGTATATAGAATTTTATACATTTTCATAAGTACTAAAGAGAGATGATTTTCTTATATACAATATAATCTATGATATTTTACTATATATAGCATTGTTGAGAAATTTCCATTTAAATAGTAATATTCCTTTGGTCAATCACTGATCACAATTAAATTTTATCAACAGTTAAAATACACCGAGTATATAATAATTATAGTAAGTTGAAATATATCATGTTTTTCTTATATGGAATAGTTTTTATATTTTTTTCACTTTTGGCTGTTTTTACCTCAGATGAACATTATGGAATGTTTTACTATCTGTTGAAGTAGTATTTATTAGTATCGAAGAAGAAGAATTTAATAAGGAGGAAAGTGGTGACAATTTGGCAACTGTGACTGGCGTATGATTTACTACAGAGGCTCTCTGCTTAGTTTTAGTATGCGAACTAATACTACTACTATCAATAGATGTACAAATACAATTAGTTGTGAAAAAAGATGTAAGCAATAAGAAAAATGAAAGGAGAAAAACATCACATAGCTTCCAAGAAAGAATTCTAGTGCCACTGCCTCGAACTGCTTCAGCACATTGTCCTATAATCAGAAGGACATATAGAAAAAAATCAGAATTTTTCGAAATTGAAATTCCTCTACTGTTTTACTAGAACATACCATCAACTGTTAAGTTGAAAGCCCAAATTCCTTGATGTCCTAAACCTAAATTCCTTTTGCAGGACTCACTACTTGAACTCACTCGAAGACCTTCGTCACTTTCTGTGTACATGAAGCAATAGCGATTGGATGTTGTTGATGAGCGGCTTAGTGGTGAAGCTATAAGGAATCCTGTGCCATTCTCATCTTGAAAATGACCATGACATTCATATGCTGAAAATAGACAATTGAATATAGGCATCGGCTTATTGAACATCATTATAAAAAACCATATGTATAAACTTACAAACTGTTGTTGGCTCCTGACTGCTACACTTTGAATGAAACTCCATATGTCCTCGACTTCCACATCCAACAACTAAATTATGAAATGCTCCTTGAACTTGTGAGCTACAAAGATCTGCTACAACTCTTCCATCTTGACTAATTCCTGAAGATTTATATTGACCCAAATGTGGACATCGATTAACAGGAACATCTTGACTAATCAAAGTGACAAAAGGCCAAGAATCTGGATTGTCATTAGGGCGACTACAATCATCATCATATTGAGAATAAGACTCTTTCTTTTTAATTTGTATTTCCACAACATTAAAGTCTCTTTTATAAATGTGCATACAAACACTTTGACTTTTACACCCTTCAGTATGATGTGCTACAATTGAGACATGATCTTCTGAAATATCTTCTCGTGATTGACATAGGATTCTTGTTCCACCTGAGAGTAATGAGGGAGTGTGATAATGATCTGAAATTGGAGGATAATTAATTTGTAAATGATGTCCATTGCCCATATTATGTTGTTGATTTAAAGATGAACTTGTGTTTTTGCGTCCATGATCTGTAATATGCAGTGAAGTATTTTTATGATGAGCTTTTACAAGGATTTTTGAGTCTAGTGAATGCCATTGATTTTCTACGAGCCAGTAAGGGAATTTGCATTCTTCTTTTGCTCCTTTAGTTGCTATTTATTTATATGAGAATTTAGTATTATTTATATGATTTAATATGTAAAAACTTTACGTTTAAGTCTTACGTTTCTTAGAGAATTTCATAGTTTTAGCTCCTTCAGTTGGTGAAATAATTCCACTACAACTTGCATCACCAGATTGAGCAATTTGAATATGATTCTTATGTTTTTCAAATACAAAACATCGGTAGCTTTCTTCAAGAGGAATTTGCATTCGATCTCTATGCAGTTTTCCTACTAGATATTGATACGAGTTATCTTTCCAATGTGCAATACATTGCAATTCTTCGATATAACTCTCTGTACGTGGAACATCTGGACAAGCGTTATATCTCAAAGAAAGTCTTGATGGTTCTGTACAAGTCTCAACATGTGACACTGGCTTTCTACATTCGCCATAACCTACATTTTATATATTTATATTAAGTATTTTTCTCCATGTATATAAAAAGAACTGAATTAACTAGATGAGAGTAGCTATTTACTATTTACCTTTATTGTATGAGAAACTGAATGGTCCTCTGAAAAGATTTAAATAATACAAAACATAATTATCAATGAGCCACAGAAAATAAAGTTTCCACTTCAATTTCAATTTTACTCTACTTTTCTCTCTCTCTCTCTCTCTTAAGTTTAATTCCCTTAGACTACAATAAGAGTTCAAAATCTATTATTAGTTTTTAGACAATATAATAGAAGTTTATATCAAGCAGAAAAGATGATAGAATATGTATTATATATAAAAAGCTTGAGAAAGAGAGAGAAGAAGTTTGCTACAAAATTATTTTCTGCAAACGAGCAATTATACTATAGAGACTATATAGAGCTGCACTGTTGAATGTTATATAATGTTTTATAGAAGTTGAGTAGAGAGAACTAAAGCTCAAAACTCAAAGAGAGAGATACTCCACAGAGATTATGAACTAAAAGGACACAAAATGTGCTATCTGTAGCTGTTTCCACTTTCTCCATTCTACAAGTACTATACACTATAATACGAGTAGTAATATAGATAGTATTCTTGTTTTGTGTACTTTTGCTCTAATTCGCTAAATGCTTGAATTCACCGACAAAACTTTTGCTTCCTTTTGCTCAAAAAAAGAACAACAGTAGAACCTGACCTAAAATACTAAAATACTTTACCACTAATGTTTCTACTAGAGCGCTCACATATTATTATTATTATATGAGAAACTCTTCACTAAAGCTATATACTACTTGAATTGTAGAGAAAGAGAGAGATAAGACTTGAGTCAGAATAGAAACATTTGTAATAGTTTTTTCTGCTTGAGTTTGCTTTTCTTCTTCTTTTGTGTACTTTTCGTTATATATAGTTTGCCATTTTACTTACCTAAAAGGACAATCTTCTGGTTTAGCATCGATTCTAAACAACTGGTAGAGTAAAGCATCTCCTTGAATGTTACTACATAGATTTTCTAAAGAGTCCTTCTCTTCGCAGTATGCACCTTTTTTAGAAAGAAATAAAACAAAAGCAAAGAAATATTTTAGAATTCAATTATGTCAGTAGTGGAATTTCTTTTTTTGCAGGTTTTATGGATAGAAGACACAGCTTGACGTCAATGATATTTTTATGCCAAATGGTCCCTGAAGTGACACAGTTATGACGATATGGCTCATTGCATATGATGAGTAGGCTACTTTTTTGTATATGTCCTACAAAAAATTGCAAAGCAGAGCCAATTTTGGAGAAAATAGATCAAAATTATTTTTGACAGTAGTTGGACGTCGTGTAAAAGTAAATAAGGCGTTGTGGTTAACAATTTTGTATGTTAGTTGCGTCTACGTCGTACTCCTAGTTGTTAAAACACGAATATTCTACAGGTGAAAGCATTTCTGTAGAAATTTGGTTTGTTTGCTGCGAACGGAAGGAAAGCTATATTTATTCCCACATGGGAGATAGATATGTCTTCATTTTACTTTCCTCTTCCTTACTTTTAGTATAC
>VCNE01004377.1:0-21275 GCA_009869805.1 Oncopodura yosiiana | reverse complement strand
TTCATTCTTTACATATATAGAAATAGAGCCAACATCTTATCCTACTAAATTAAAAGAATCTTGGATTTGGAAAGAACTTCATGCTGTACGTAATGTACGTCCATCTTTTCATAGTCCATTAGGACTTTGGGGAATGCTTGCATACACTGGAGGAATTTATGGTATTCTAAGAGGAAAGGAACCATGGACATTTTCTCATGGAGGTGCTGATTATGCTAAACTCAAACGTGCATCACAAGCTACCCCAATAGAATATCCTAAACCAGATGGTGTCCTTAGTTTCGACTTGCTCTCTTCTGTTGCTCTAACTGGAACAAATCATGAAGCTGATCAACCAGCTCATCTCACCCTAAAAGATGATTCAATTCCTGTTGCAAAGAATTTGACTGAATATGATGGACCTGAAGGTCGCTTTTGCCCAGCTGGTAAATAATAATCATGTCAAAAAAATGTTTTATGTAAAAATTAAACTATTTAAATTATTTTTCCTTTTTTATAACAGGAGTCTATGAATTTGTACCAATGGAAACTGGTGATGGTCAGCGCCTTCAGATCAATGCCCAAAATTGTATTCATTGCAAAACATGCGACATTAAAGGTATAATAAATAATAATAATATTATTTTCTCCTTTTGTATTAGTAATTAATTATATTTTCTTGTATGTATATTATGCAGATGTTTCACAAAATATTAATTGGGTTACTCCTGAAGGAGGTGGTGGTCCAGCTTACAATGGAATGTAGAAATTAATTCATGTGTTAAAATAATATGAAAAAGAGTCGAAATATATTTTGAAATAATAATCGTAATAATATATATACATATAAAAAAGTACCGAGTTACGTAAATAGTGACTGAAATCAAAAAAAATGTAACAGGTATTGATTTATGAATGATACATAATAAATAAATAAATAAAAAAGAGATATATTGGAACACAAATAAAATAGCACAATATAGTAATAATTTTTCAATAAAACACGTTTCTTTATTAAACATTAAATCTCTATATTCAGTGATAATAATATATAATGAATCATTACTTAGGAATAATACATTGGTTAAATTGCTAAATGGATTTATAATAATATTGTTTTTCAATTTTTCATAAACGTTTCATATTTCATCATACATTTTTTTATTAATATAGATATATAGATATATAGTTTTTTTTCCTTTAATGTATGCATGTTCTATGTTGTTATGAAGTTTGTAATGTGATGTCTGTGTGTGAGTACGATAAATTTTTTTTGTTTTACGATACGATTTCATAAAGATAATATATATATATATATAATATATATGTAATTATGATAATATTTAATAATAAACTTTATATTTAATAGGTAATGTAGGTATAATAATAAACTTTAGTTTTGAGATCGTGTTGGTTTCACAGTTCAAAGTCCAATCGGTGGAACTTGGATATAACGGTAGATATAAAGTCGGTAATCTTTGGAAGCAAGAACCACAGAGCCATCATCCATCAAAGCCACATCAAAACACTGAGCATGCTTTACTTTGCTCTCCAACGCTGACACTAATTGCCCATCTTGAGTAAAAATTGTGAGATTAAAGTTGTTATGGTTATCAGCCACTAAAATTTCTCCATTCGCATTGATTCCTACACCAATTGGATAATTTGTAAGTCCTTCTCCACCAATTTGACGAAGAAAAACACCTTCATAATTAAATACTTTGACACAATGAGCCCGATTATCAGAAATAAAAATTTCTTGACGATCATTGACTACGACACCATTTGGAAACTCGAGATGCTTGGAACATCCAAATTTATTCAATACTGTTCCCATCTGATCAAAAATTATGACTCTCATGACCTAATAAAAATAATTAATACAATTAATTAAAAAAATTAACAAAAAAAATAATTTTTTTAGAAATTAAATTTATATAACATACTTTACACTCAACAACGACAATTCGTCCTTTATTGTCAACAGTAACTCCTCTTGGATGTTGAAGAATATTTGCTCCAAATTTCCTAACAAATTGTCCATACTGGTTATAAATTTGAATTTGATGTGTTGGACTTCTCTCTGTGACTACAATATCTCCACTGGGTTTCACAACAGCTACACGATTTGGATATAATAATTGTCCATCTCTTTTTCCACATTCACCAAATTGAAATTTGAATCGACCCTCACGATCAAAAATTTGAATACGATGATTATTGGTATCGGCTACAATAATTTCTGAATTTCCATTCACAGCCACACCACTTGGCTCTGTGAATCAAGCAGAAAATAAATCATTGTAAATATATAAATATACACTTTACTGTAAACAAGAAAAATATTTACAAAGAATGTTCGATACTTTTATTGAAAACGAAATAGAATATAATTTTTTAACATGAAAGTTATTACAAAAATCAACATATCACCCAACTAATATTGCAATTTAATAACTTGCTTCAATGTCAACACTTCATTCACTCAAATATTCTCAAATAGTCTCGTCTCAATATTGCAACAGCAATCTGAAATAAAAGAAAAATAATTTTTTACTCATTTCTTAGCATATTATGTATTTTAATCTAATTAATAATGTACTTACCATTATTAGACTATATAGGCATATATAAATTTTTATCAACACTTCTGTCTCTACTTTTCTCATTATGTAACTACTAGCTCCTCCACGTTTGCTTTTTCATAATTTGATTAAACTTGACTTCAACCAATTTCTCAGTAGTTAGTTATCAACTGAAATAAATAAAATAGTTTAACAATGTGCATTGATTTTGCATAATAAATAATACATTATACGAAGCAAGCTCTTTTACCTTTTTTAATTTGTCGAGATTCGCCTAAATCAGAACCTTGTCCAATCGCAGATGAATAACAATGATGATGATCAAGAATTTTGCATCTTGACCACAAACACGAATAATTTCTTCCAAAATATACGCGCTATATTTCTATTATGCAGTAACTACTTACCCGTGAATTGAGCTTCAGCTGTTCCAAATTCACCAAATTTGCAATGATAAATCATTTTTTGCCTTTTAATTGTTGGTGTCTTAGGAAAGACTAAGGGAGCCAATTTACTTGTGAGCTCAAGTAAAGGATCATGATGACTATTGCTCATTGATGACATAGATGAAATAGATGTATTGATAGAATGATGGATTGAGGTAGAATTTGAAATAAAATCTGATACTAGAGAATTGGTAGAGAGAAAAGAAGAATCTTTGTTGTTCCCATAACTTGAAGAAAGAGAATGACTATCGGATGATGAGGAAGGATTAGCCCATTTTTCATATTTGTTGTTCTCATAACTGCTACCATTTCCATTTGTTAAAGTTCCACCACCCAAGCTACATAATTGGTCCAATTGACTATAAGAAGATGTATTGGCTACAAGTCTTTTGGCAAGGAGTGAGTATTCTAAACCACCATGTCCATTAGTAGTTGACGAAGTGGAATTGGAGAGACTTGTATTGTTACTTGAATTGGCAGAATTATTAGATGATGATGATGTTGAAGAGAGAGACAATGATGATGTAAGTGAGCCATGGTTGTTGTGGTGACTACTATTATTATGACTACTATAGCCATTAAGTTGAGTTGAAGGGCGAGCAATTGGTAGAGGATGAAGTTGTTGTTGTTGTTGCTGTTGTTGTTTTCCAATATTTCCAATCAAATGATTTTGACTACTTGAATTATTGTGAATATTATTTTCTGTAGAATTATTAGTTGTTGCTGTTGTTGTTGTTGATGATGTTCCAGATCGAACATAGCCCAAAGTATTTCTCACTGCAGCTTGAATAGCTGAATAGTTGGCAACAAATTCAAAATCTCCAGCAGCTGCAGAAGCAATTGCTAATGTTGGTTCTGGAACTGCTGCCAATAATGTAGCCAGACGAGTTTCCAACAATTTTTTAAAAACAAGAATTTGTGGTGCTGAAGCGTGGCGAAGAAGACGATCACCAAATTCTACGGTTTGATAAACCTTTTCTAATGTTTCTTGTACTCTCTGTGCTACTACTGAAAGTGTCACCTAAAAGAAAAAAAATATAATGAGTAAAATTTATGATTATAATAATGTATTTTTTTAAAAATAGAAATCATACCTGACGAGTACTATGAAGATTTTCCAATTCTTTCATAAGCTCACTCTTCCGTTCATCCAACAGGGCTCTATAAAATGCAAAAGCATCTGTAACTTCTCCTTGCGCCTTCAAATACTGAGATTGAAGTCGAGCTCCTGCTGCCTCAAAAGATTTAAGAACATCATGGAGGTCGAGAGATTTAAGTCTGTAGTCATGAATAAATTGTGATAAATGTTTGACATATTCACTCTCACAATCAGCTAAAGGTTCCACTTCATGTAGCCCTTTCGGATGACTGTCATTGACACACTCAGAACAAGCCGGGAGGGCACAAGAGCGACAATAGAATTGTAAAGATTCCGTTGGATGAGCTGAGCAAGCTATAGAAGAAATACTCTGTTTATCCATTTCCAACTCCAAATCCAACATTCCCAAATCTCCATTAAGTACATTATTGAGCCCATTGTTTCCATTACCAAGAAGAATATTGCCACCAAGTCCAACAATACTACCATGACTATTTCCATCTTTGTCGACGAGTCCATTCATCAACATTGATGACATTCCATTGACCAGACTATTATTCACACTATTATTCATACAGTTATTTCCTCCTTCTGAAGAAATTAACCCGTTTAACGTCCCATTGACGAGTTGACCATGTCCATTGTTGCTACCATTGTTATTTCCATTAAAACCATTTGATAGAATACCATTTGAAATACTCAGATGAGGAAAAATAATAGAGGAGCAAGTACTGGAAGATGAAGATGAGCCATTGTGACTTCCGGTAGAGAGTTCAAGTCCCAATTCATTGGAATCCACAAATGATCCTAAAGTTGGAGGACCTGACAGAGAGTCAATTGAAGGCGTCGGTGAGTTCATCCAGTCCACAAATGTAGTGGTGCACTGGCTGTAAAAGCCCAGTGCACTCGTGGCAGCTACAGAAAAAAAATACCCTGCTTCTTTTCTTGAGGCACCAACTGCAATAAAAATAATATAAACAAATAATTAATTGAAAATAATCACAATTAATAATATATATTTTGGTTTTGGCAATCGTCATCATCATCATCATCATATTTAAAAAAAAAAAAACTTTTCTCTCAAGAATAATATTGAATCAACAAGCATGCAAGCAAGCGTATCAGAGACTCAAAATAGTGAGCGTCACTCATTTTATAGATATCTCACTGCCTAACTTTATATTTTATATTATAACCAGAATAATAGATTTCCACATTTTATCCTATATTCTCCACTACTCTTCCACACATTACTTTTTGCTAATCAATAATTCTTCCTACTTTTCTATACACAATCCTCAACCATTATTATCGTACATACAAAATTCTCTATGATATAATGATCAACCTGTAACATTCACATGTGAATACATATCTACCTATATATATTTTCTGTTGCTGAGTTGACTCACACTTTATTTACTTGTTCACCGACTTGGCTTGGCTTCTTATTTTCTCATTGGACTTGAGAGGATATTCTTAAAAAAAAGTTATACTAATAAATAGATTTCTTTTTTCTTCACTTGTCACAAACTGACTTTGACTTTGAAAATAAACAAGTATCTACAAAGACATACAGAGAGACAACTAAAAATTACTGAATCACCGGGAAATGTACTATAGCTCACACAAAAATTAAAATTAATTTTAAAAGATTTTTACAAAACAGAAGCTACTCTCTCTCTCTCTCTCTCTCTCTATCATGTCCTTAGACTTAAACTAACAACTTATGTCTACTCCTCCACCTTATTTAAATGTCTAGTAATTTACATTATCTCTAAACGTGTCTCCAGTAGAGACTCTCGTCTCCATTCACTTCATTTACATTGACACATTTTACAAGCAGTTCCCTTAAGTATAATCAAGACTAGCAACCACAAGGAAAGTCAAATAATAAAGGTCACTTGCATCTTTTTGCAAAACATCATTGAAAACTATCTTTAATAAAATAACTCATCATATATTATATATGGTATATATATAAAGTAGACAAATAGTCTTCAAGTAGTATTTGTTTACATAAACCAAATTTTAATGATAACGCTTCTCTTCTCTCTCTTTCTCTCTCTACCTTCTTTTCCAATCATATGACAGAAGTAGAAGAGCATATACAAGTCATCTCAACAAGATTTAGTAGTATGTATAGACCAACATATGCATTACTCTCCAAACTAAACTGGAAAACCTAACCTACGTCATCACCTGTTGCTAGGAAACATGCTAGTAGACTTTTTAGTCTTGTCGCATGCTCTGTTCATTATAAAACCGTTCGACATCATTCCCTTTTCCGTTTTTCCCTATACATATACGTATATATATATGACCATCGAAGCAACAAAATATCAAAAGAAACAAACTCTCAAGCGACCCAACTCTTCTACAACAACCCACATGACTTGCTCTCACAGACTCAATGTCAACGTCAACTACCAACTTTCTCCTATATTTCATCGTGTTCCGATCCATATGCACCTCTTTCTCAAAACCTATTATTATATATATATGCCCCGTTTTTCGGTTTTCAATGCCAATGGCAAACAATTTATTTATCTGTAGTCTCAAACATACTAATTAATACTGTGATGTCTTAAAAAAAGTAAGAACATATATTGTCATTTGATATTTATATTTTTTCAAGATGTCACTTGGTTTGGTCGTAGGTAAAGTGTATACATGTTCATCATCATCATCATCATAGATATAGGTAGGCAGGCAGAGGAAAGGAACAACACACGGGACAGAAGACGCACGAGGTAGAGAAAGACCTTGGTAAAAGCTCTTTTTTAGGAAACAAACTCTTTCTTCTGTCTCTCTTCACTCAACCTTGCATATGAATTCAACTAACTACGTCGTACCTAGCTAGGCTCATAGTATTATTGATCTATTGCACTCTCCGAAACTGGCAAACTCAACTACTACTACTTTCCTACCTACAACATTAACTTTCTTCTCTTTAGTTATGCAGGTGTAACAGAACAGTGCACCGTGAAAAAAATTTATACATAGAATAAGCATTACTTCACTAACAAGAAGATGAGGAGAGAGTCTCAGGTTTTTTAACACAAGAATTTAATAGTGATTATACAGATTCAGATTCTAAAATTCATTACAGCACACATCTATACTTAACTCTACAATCTTGATTGTGAAACTGAAAAGTGGGATTATGAGTTGAGAAACCTCGACTAACGCCTCTTCCATAGAGTAGATGCACTGAGGGGTCTTGCTCACGGTTTCAACTCAACTAATAAAATTCCATCTTTTACCATCAAAATTGTAGAGTTGCGTACTGGAAGTAATTCTGGAATCTAAATTCTAGTGTCAAAAAAACATGAGCCTCTCTCCTCATAAGTGTTTACTACTCAACACTGATATATTCTTCCATATCTTCATTTTCCTTCCAATAAATATGTATGCCACCTGTTCTACAAAAGTTGTCATCATTACTAACAGCCAGAGTAATTACTATTTCTCAAATCTACCCAGATTTCTGTTTAGTAGTAAGTAGACGTTTCATTACAACAATTGAAAAGATGGTGATCAATCTTATAACATGCCTACAGCCAAATTAACTCTCGATTTCTCTCACTCACTTTTGTTGTGCTTACAATTCTCAACCCAACTACAGAGCATATATACAGTCATCAACTTATACTACATGAGCTAATCGTGTACTTTAGCAGCATTGTTGTATTTATATTATTATTATATGAAGATTGATGTTGTACATATTATTGCATTGTGGAGTTCATGAGCCTCTCTCTCTCTCTCTCTCTCTCAACTATCTATCTACTAACTACACAACCAAACAACAACTATAATAATATGTAGAAATCACACAACTCACGTCATTTTATCATCACATCATAACTCAAGTCATGTAAGAGTTATACAACTAAACGAACACATACCTAGCAGCAATAACCAGAAATTCTCATAATCATAATATCATATCACACGACTAGCACACTAGCATAATTTTATATACCCTATAGTCAAAACATACGTAATATGGATACAAGCTACAATTTTCTAATTCACCATTCATTCATTTATATATGTACAACTACCTAAGCTTATAAATGTATGAATGTAAATGCAATGAAAAATGAAAGAAGAGAAAAAAACTGGTTTTTTTTCTTCTTCACTTTCATTCACTATAGCATTGCAATTGCAATTGACACTACAATAGACGTTCGTTAACAATAAGTGTTGCTGTGAGTACTACTATCATCATCAATATGATATAATCTTACTAAGATTCATTTGACTATATATATGTATATATGAGAGATCATAGGGAGAGAGGAACGAGTTGAGGCTTTTTTAAAAAAGACAACTTGACTTACCTTACGGAACTATGAGATTTCCAATGCCCACGGGCTATACGTTGTTACACACACTGCCGTTATTTTGTTTGATTGACTGAATTTTTTTTCTCTCTTGCAATAACTTTACTTTCAATGAATACTCTTGTTTTGAGTCTAACAATCTCTGTTTTGCAACACCTTTTCTCTTTTTTCTATATACTCTTATAACTATTTTTTCACACTATTACACACTTTTTAGTTAAGTCACCCCTTAAAACATTTTACAACAATAAATGACAAAATATAATAATGATGAGAAACTCAACTCTTTAAATTAACTACTTGTAATAATTATTACACAACAGACAACAAACCAACAACCGCACAATTAAAATAAAAAAAAACTATATATAATAAAAAAGTAATAGCAAAAAGTAGTCAAAATACAATAAAAATATATATATTATCAAAATAATAAAAAAAATAGAAAAATAAAATTTTATAATTAATATTAATAATAAAAAAAACTCAACTTTTAAACTAAAATACAAATACAACACAGACACAAAATAAAACACAAACACAACGAGTGAAACAAACAAATTTATTTAAAGACTACATGAAAGACTCTAAAATAACAACTCCTGCACCAAACCACTAGGTTACAATTTTAACATAAATACTCTACTTTGACTTCTACTGCGATTATCAAATGATACATTAAAAATACACTAAAAATTAACTTTCAAACAAATAACAAAACTTAACTTAGATATATATATATATATATTACCAACTAGAATTGAGAGTGATGTTATTAGATGATTCTATAACGACACTACTTCCTCTCTCAACCACTAACGTTGTTACTAGAAGCTACCTTCTCAACATCTAACTAATTATAACAACAAAATTCTTATAGACATAACAAAAATCTATCAAGACCAAATACAACCTAATACTACTACGGTGTGTGCCAGAGAAAGTTGAGTCGAGATGGGTCGGTTCAAAATGACAGAAGGTCAGTCTCACATTGTACCCAAAAATAAATCTCTTGTAGTCAACCACTTTGAAGGACGACAACTGAACAACATGGATTTCTGATACCCTTACAAAACTTCTTCTTAAAGATCACAAAACAAGAACCACTTATAAACTTTCCTCTAGTTAGGAAGGACTTTTCAAGTCCAGGAAGGAACAATGATTTCAATATTACTACTCTCAGCTGTCAATGTCACCAATATATGATTGAAGAGACTACAAATGGAAATCTGTGTATGGCTCACTCAATAGCCAAAAGGTGACTAACACTAACAAAGTCCTAAGCTCTCACTCTCTCAAACTCTCGTAATAGACAAACAACAAGCAAAAAAAGCCATTTACGCAATTCTTACATATTATCATTATGTATAAAAGTATATATGTATATAATGATTATTATGTAGTAGTAGTATTATGTGAATGTACTATTATGTTCCTTTGCTATGGTACAAGGAAGTTGAGTTACTATACCAGTTGGTTACTATCACTAAAAACTATTGCTGTATTCTGTAGTGCAACTCACCTCAATTCCCCAATTCTCTTTCTACCTTTTCAATACATTGTACAAGTTAACAAACCTCTACTGTAACAATGCACAAAAAAGTAATTGAGCTCAACAATGGCACGTTGTGAATTATATAGCAACAACTGTGCAATACTCTGTGCATAAAGGTATGAAAAAACAAAACAAAAAAAAACATCAGAGAACGTGAATGTAGAGTCTACCTGTGTATAGCAATAGCATAGCTGTATATAATATGTATTGCAAAGTAAAATTCATATAGATATATAATATGGTATTTCCTATCTCAATCTACAGTCAGAAATGAAGGAAGAGACTTTCAGAAAACTTTCACCCAATGTTGATGACCTAATTCTCTATTCTCTTCACATTGTTGCATTATATACTTTACTACATGAGATACTAAGTGTTTGTACATACCTATATACTACTTACTCTATTACATTATATATGTGTATATATACTAGTGGCCAAATCACCTTAAACTAATGAGATTTAATACACCAAATTAATCACTAGTGAAAATGCTATAACTGGGAATCGAACTCAGAACCTTGTACCAATCTCATTTTCTAACACCATTTAAATATTCATTTTCGTGAAATATTTTCTTCATAAATGAGAACAAACACTTGCTGTAACTGGGAATCGAACCTTGTACTTTCAAGGAGAGTGATCTATCACTAAACCAAGCATCTTTTCATCAAATGTCATTTTTGCTTTTGTACACAACAGACATTACTAAAATATTATTTCTGATAAATTAGCTCGCTTTACTACTACCTGTCTCCATGAAAAAAATATACACAAGTCTTTAATATAACGTATACACAACATAGCATATTACGCTAAACACTTAATGATGCATTTCTATATAAAAGAATACTAGTAAATCTCCTCGCTGCGGTCGGTATTGGTTGACAGTATAGTTTAATAAGTTTTAAAGGTTAACAGTAAAGATATGGATATAGAGCGTATAAGAGAGACCGGTTTCTAACGAAGGAAATACTGTAAATATTTGAAAAATCTATATTACTTCAATATCGCAATTTAATTACAAGTACAAAAAAATAATACTCTGGTAGGAGTTGAACTCTAAACACTGAGGTTTTGAGTCTGAAGCTCTACACATGAGTTATGGCTTTCATATAGTGTAGTACTGACTAGTACAACTGTTGATTTCCAGTGTACTAAAAATAGAGCATAATTAGAATTAGAAAAAAAACCATCACGACAACTCTTTAGTATATAGTAATATATATGTATATATATATTCCACTCGTTCTCAACTTCCTTGAGAAATTTACAAAAGAACTAAGCCATGAAGGGGGTAAGAGAACAGCCACAACCTTTTTGAGTCAAAATGCAATGGAATGAACAGACGACAAGACAAGATACATAATAATAATAATATATAATGCCTCTCTCTTTCAATTACTTGTATATAGAAGAGAGAGAGAATCTTTTTATACTATATATACTTGAGTAATAGTTGTGAGCAACAAGGAGTCGTTCAAATTTCACTTTCTAATAACCTCAACTTCTCTATAATATCTAATGGGAACGTTATAAGACCATAAGTTAGTGTAGTGCTAAGGTATAGCATAATAATGCCTTGCTTAGCCACAAATGATGTGATCTAACAGTTTAGCGTAACACTAAGTAAAGTACTTGAGAATAAAAAAAAACTCTTTTGATCAGAGCCAGAGCTAAAGTTGTTGAAAATATTATTGTTGTTACTAGGAGGCTTGCAATATTATTAGTATATGACATGATCATTAGTGAGAGGAATTGAACCAAGTATACAAAGTCTGAAGTCTCTTTTATATATAAACAAAAAAATCTACGAGTTCTGATTCAAATTCTCAAGAATTATAACGTATTCCTACAACAATCGCATTTAAGTAGAACTTTGTCAACAATTGTCCCGAATTTCTATATAATTTGACATTGTACAATAAAATCAAAGTAAAACTTTAAACTTTAGTCAAATCACGATAGTATTCTCATGAACTACAGAGAGTTTAATAGTTGTTCAAATTCTTACAACATATAAGTAAATGCAGTTTAGTTCCTCAGCAGCAACAAGTAAGTTTATATGCAAGAGCTCAGTATATTTTGATATAGATAAGTATATATTTGATATTTCATCCTCTATGCTGGTTAAATTATATACTGTACACACATTTAATCAATAGTCAACGAAATAATGAAAACAATACGGTCTAATTATTTAATATGTATTTATTATATGTTGCGATTTTATAGAAAATACGAATCATATTTAGGTTAAACATTATTACATAATAATAATGACTAGCAACAGACTCTCTCTTTCTACTGTTTCTACATTATTTTCCTAATAAGACTGAAGTCTAACAGTTCTACTTTGAGCTACATCTTTTCAATTAATAAAACTATTTGAACTTGCACGCTTTTCCCATATGGCATATTACAAAAATATTCAATAATAATTAGAATCATGTGTAAAACATATTAAGAGATTAATTTAAATTGTATTGTTGGTTAAATATACAGAGAGCTTGTACTATAGCTATAATCTTAACAATTTCACACTGGTTTAATGTTTTTACTCACTATATGATTGTTCTTAGCTAAACTATCCTTGCACTACCAATTACTACAGAATAAATATATCAATTATGTCAACAAGTCGTAAATAAAATGGACCAAGTGCTCAAATTCTAATATACCTAACAGTGGTCTATCAATGTGGAGTAAACTGGAAAGTCTTTATGCATCATGTAACATAAGAAGAGCTCTTTTAAAAAATGTAAACATATTATAAACACCCATACGTTTCAAAACAAATGCCTGTAACTAACGTACTAATAACAACAATATATCTAAATATATAATACAATTAAATGTAAAAGAGACAGAGTCCATTGAGCTTTCCCTTAACTTGTGTCCGTAATTTTTTAACTTCGTGTCATGTAATAACGTCTTGTCTACCTGGACAATTGTTTAGGTCAATCTACTTTTCCATAAAATTACAAGTCTCACAATTGTAGGAAACTAGTTTTAAATGGCTACAAACTAAAACTCGTTCTATAAAAAGCATAGGGTGCAAATGATTAGAGAATCGGGTCGGGTTTTTTTCTTTTCCAGCAGTGAAATAAATTCGTAGTAGTAGTTGCATGTTGCCCGGCCCGAGAGAGAGAGAAGATGATGAGGAAAAGTAAAGAGGAAAAGTATGAGTCATCATTGCCGAGACAAGACTTAGGGTTCTCCTCTACATTTTCCAACTATACATTTTAGCCCCAACAACTTCTCCATTCTTTACTTTTACTCACACTCTCACTCTTAATAATATGGGTTTCTCTCTTACTAAAAGATCCACACACGACGATGACTATTCTAGAGTGAAGGGTGTTTCCATGACAACACTCATTGCCTGTGCCCCAAAATATCTCCCAGATTTCCTTCTGTTGCTAAAAACTACCCTCTCTCTCTTTCGGTTTGCTCTCCCTCACTTCACTCGAGACACACAAGACCTTTTTCTACACACTTTGTAAAGAGAGAACTTGTCTATCTTTCATGAAATGAATAAAACTGTATATGAGAAGGAGCAAAAGTTGTGTATATACAACATTGTGCAACTACTCTACACTTGTCATACTATGGATGGAGTAAAAACTCTTTTTCAGTTTTACGTTTATATACATCTGGTAGAATTTAAAAACCTAGAGCTTCTACAAATATATATATATATATATATACAATGCTTGCATATTGTATGAATTCCCTTCCCTATATGAGCTTTGTAATAGAAAAACATTAAATGTATTAAAAAATAGACGTGAGTCTTCAACTGATTTGCATATATAAATCTATATAAGAGAGAATAAGACTAATACATACAAAACATTTTTGTAAATATTATTTGTAGTACTCATCTCTGTTTTGATATGTAAAGCTAAAGTTAAAGTTTAAAGAATGCTAAAATATAATTTAAAGTTTATCATATATATGCAGTTTTGAAATGTTGCAATCATGTTGAGGGGATGAATTAGAGGCGATTCTTTTTGTGATACAAGTAAGTAGTATAAAGGCAGAAAAACAGAAGCAAGTTATATAGAAGAGTGATCGATCCAGCCAAACGAAACTAGTAGGATCTAAAAAGAGCAGAGAGAATAGCCTGGAAAAGATGAAGTGATGGGAAAGGTAGTTTATTCACTACCATACGTGCTACAATTTGAGCTATAAACATACAAAAGAGAAAGAGAGAGAGAACGAAACTCTCTTCTTCTTGTCTCTGACTAACTTCCCCTTGCAGATTATCGTCATCCTAAAATATATATATATGTATATAGTATGCAGTAAAAATTGTTGACTCGAGAGAGCCAAAGTAAAAAAAAACATTTTTGTTTAGAAAAAATTTTAAAAATCACTGTAAAACTAAGTGAATCTAATGAGAGGTGAAAATTTTGAGACGAAATATAAAGTATATATATATGGACCAAGCAAAATTTCAAGTTCAAGGTCTCTACGCATGTAACTCAAGTCTCATATACTACTCTGGACGTCTTTCTTACTCAACTCCACACAAAGTCTCAAGCTCTTAACTTGTATTATGTCTCAAACCCAGAATTTCATTATTTGCAATAATACGACCTAAAAATCCGTTATTCCTACATATGTATTCAATTTTTTATGCATATTAGAAACAAATAAATACCTCATACAAACTAAGACAGAAAACCAAATTAATACATGGCAATCTTCTTATGAGATAAGATATGATAATGAGAATAATGACGACACAAAAAAAGAGACTTGTATTGCTACTTACCTGACTGACTGGAACTTGAATAGTACTGGAGAAGAGAGAGTATTGAATAACAAGACACAGACAACGAATTTCCTTCTTCCCCACACCAGTCACCGACTGACTGACTGACTGCAAATGTACGTCAATAATATTCTCTTACATTCTCTCTCTACAAAAGATAGGAATAGAGAAGGACCAAAACATAAACTGAGACGACTCTGCTGCTCCTGCTACAAAAGTCCGACACCGGAGCTCTTATTCCCCTGCTTTCTTGCTGGGCTACAAAAAACATGAGATAGAAACAGAATGAGAGAATCATAATATAAGAGATATGGAAATATATAATAGACAACATCACATGCTTTAAAAACACATAATAATAATACATTCCATAAAATAAAGAAACACATCTAGATCTACAAATGTAGCAAAAAATATCTCCATTAGAAAATAAGTGACAAACAAAAATGTTGCATTATGAAAATTATACGAATAAGCATACAACATCTAACATTAATATAATTAAGTATAGTAGTAATAATAATTAATTTTAAAACTGTTTTGAACATACCTTATGATTCTTTTTCCAGCACTTTTTTTATTTTCGTAGACACGATATGATACTATAATTAAAAATACTGTTCAATGATGATTTTGATGAAAAGCTCTCCAGTTTAGTAGACTAGTCAGTTGAGGCTGAGACAATTTTTTTTGACAACATCTTTTTCGTAAGATGATCTTCAATGCGATAGCGATTATATAAATAGTAAGGATTCAGTTGGTAAGAAAAATATATATACTTTGATAATTGACTATAGTTGACTAGTTATTTGTTGACTAATTACTACAAAAATAATATAATTTAATCAGTCTTTCAGTCTCAGGTACGAAAGAAACAAGGAGAGTAAAAGACTGAAGAAAAAAACACAGACGAATTAAATCCCACCAAAGTTTTTTGAACGCAAGAGCCAGGAAATTCAAAAGTAACAAAAATAAACTTTAACATTTCATCAAAATAACACAAAAATATTAACACATTTTCATTTTTCAAGAATGGCAAATTAAAAAATTAATTATTCTTTAGTTATAAGTTCAGAATTGAGATTAGTAGGCATATTACAGCAGAGATTTGTACATTTCTTCCAAGTTTTGAAGTTCGCCAGGCACAAAACAGAAACATACTTTTTTCATTCAGTAAGTCCAAAGTCAATTATTATTATTATCACATTAATTATCTGTCATTAGTCACTGATGATTAGTAGCTTTAATGTATTTTTGATATTTTGTTTGATATAGTTGTCGAGTGAGCAATGGTCAGTCGTGTTGATCAGGTAAACTTTCAATCAAGTATTATGTTGAAGAAATCATATAAAATGTTCTTTTTAATTATTACAGTTATATAGAAGTATAGTATTGTGTAAGTTTTTTCCACAAGGATGGGGAACTCCAGGTAAGTTTGATTTTAATTAGTTTATTAATTTGTTAGGATTTAATTGATATATATGTATTTTGATTTGATGATCTAGAAAACTATCGTAAACTCCTCAACTTCCGAAAATCGCTTTCAGATCGTGACGTCTGCCAACATTTGGTCGACTATGACCATGAAGTAGTAATTGACAAAGTTAGAAAAGTTTCCATTTAATTGAATATGTTATAAAATATTTTTCTATATCTTCTCACATATTGATTGTTGTATTATTTTTGTGTAGATTGAGGAAGAAGGAGAATGTAGACTAGTCAATGCTCATTTTCAAAGTCCATTTGTTAAACATTTACCCGGTCTCTTACCCAGTAGAGCTGAAACTGCTTATTTTCAATTGTTACTACCAAAAGTTTGGAAAACTATTGATCGGCCATTATGCATTCAATTAGCAGGAACAGGAGATCATCATTTTTGGCGAAGAAGAAACTTGACAGCACGACCATTGTTAAAAGAGCATGGCATTGCTTCACTCATGTTGGAAAATCCATTTTATGGCAAAAGAAAACCAAAGGAACAAAAGTTTGTTTTAATTTTTTTAAAAATATAATCTCCTATAATTATTTAATGAGTTATTTCTTTTTTAATAGGAGATCAAGTCTGCTCAGAGTCTGTGATTTGATTATAATGGGTGGTTAGTTGTTAACATCAAATTACTATTATTCATAATTCTTAATAAATCTAATATGATTTACTTATTTATGTTTTCTTACAGGTAGTCTTATGTTGGAAAGTTTAGTCATTTTACGCTGGTGTCAGAAACAAGGACTTGGACCATTTTGTCTCAGTGGTATATCAATGGGTGGACACATGGCCTCCTTGGTTAGTCTCCTGATTGATTCTAGTGATTAATTAATTTATATAAGTACAATTACAATTAGTATTAACATTATTATGTTGTAATTATTTGTAACAGGCTGCCACAACTTGGCCTCATCCTATTGCTCTAGTACCTTGTCTTTCGTGGTCCACTGCATCAACTACTTTTACTGAGGTAAAAGAAATTAATATATTTAATAAATAATTTAATTTTTATAAGTAATATTTATTACATTTAGGGAGTCATGAGCAATTCAATTGATTGGAAAACCTTGGAGCAACAATACTACTTGAATGATTTGTATGGTACAGAATTGATCAAGATGATGGGTAGCAATGGAAATGATGATGTAAGAAATTTTTGGTATCAAATATTGATATTTATTGTCTTTGTATAGAATATTGAAATTATTGAATGAGTTTTTTATAGTTAGTAAGATGAGTTCAGAAAAAATGAGTTTATGATACACACGCATCGATTAATTTAGTTTTTAGTATACTTTATATCCACAACAATGTTTCTTACCTCCTACAGGATGGATATCATCAAATTGGACAATCAGAGTTAAATAATAATGAAAGAGATTTTCCTTATGTTCTATCATCATCTAATGCAAAAAACTCATCATCATCGTCCAACTCAAAAATTTTTCATTTGACTTCCAAAGACTCTTCAAATCTCTTGAACAGCATTAGTAATGCAACTGGTCAATTATCCACAAACGCGTTCCGCTCTCCATTAGATATTCTCCATGCTGGTAATGGTAATAACTCTTCTCTCGATTTTAATTCCTTTGATTTTTGAATTGAGGTCAGCATTGATTCAAATCGTTAGTAGTCTTCCTTCTTATTTGACTATATTTCTTTCTCTTGTGTGTGTTATTCATTTATAGATCTAGTATATATATATAATACTTTTACTTATTTGTTATCTTTGTTTTTAGTAGTTAATAAAACAAAATTAAAATATTAATTAATTTATTCTATTTTTTCATTGCTGCTGTTAAAGGAGGAAATGTAGATAATGAATACGGGAATGGGATGGATTACGGAGAAGTTCAAAAACGAAAAGGAGCTGCACGAGAAGCTGTCAAGTTTATGAAAGCTGTTATGGATGAATGTACTCATCTAAAAAATTTCGCAATGCCTGTTGATCCTGAACTTATTATTTGTGTTACTGCAACGTATGGTCACTTTAATTAATTATAAATCATTGCTTGTAATAATTAATAAACTAATTATTATTTTTTATAGGAAAGATGGATATGTTCCACGGTAATTCATTTTTAAGAAGAAAGTCGAAAAGTCAATATAAGAGTATTTGACAGTAAATATTTATTACAGAAAAGGAACAGAGCCAATTGATTCTATTTGGCCTGGTTGTACTATTCGTTATGTCAACAGTGGACACGTTGCTGGCTACATCTTGCACCAATCATCATTTCGGTAATTTTTATTACTATAATTAATTAATGAAATTATATTTAATTTCTTATATAGTGGAGCTATTGCTGACGCTCTGAATCTAAGTCGTGTCAAATATAATAATACAAATCATGGTTCAAAACAAAACAACATCAATGTTAGTAATAATGGAAACAATCATCTCAATCACTACAAAGAAAAGAATGCCAATTGATTTTAATCAATTATTAGTCAATCAAAATCAATGTATCTTATTCTGAATATAGTTATTAATAATTACTCAATGATCAATGTAACCCCTGTAGAGAACTACTATTACAACATACATGCACAAGAGAATTAAACTGAATAAAACAAATGTTCAAATTATTAATTATAATAAATAATATAGTAATTTAGAAATAAATATTTACAAATACTTTTAAACAACGTGAATGCATAGTACTGCTCTGTGTTCATGTTTCATGTATAAATTATGTAACAACTATGTCATTATTTAAAATTCTAATCCATATCACAGAAATATTAGGATTTTTTCAATGCTGTTTTATAATTTCTTTTTAGTTATTTTTAATTTATTTATGGACATTCGTTTACATAAAAATTATTCCAGTTAGCAAATACATAAATGAATTAAAAATCCACTCTGCTCTTTGGTTCACATTTTAAATCATGTATTCTGCTTAGAAGATTTTGCTTAAAAAACTCACTCCTTAGCACGAAACTTGGGCTTAGATCTTCGTTGTTTTTGGTTATACATACTGTATATAAATCTGTAACACAGCGATGAGTACTTAGCCCATTTCTATCACATTACCCCACATTATACTAATAAGTTACAGGATGTGTATAATACACGCAGTGCATTTTCATATTCAGCTCCCATGAATCTTGTCCCAAAGATCTTAGTTAGTCCTTAAATGTTAGAATAATAATTGGATAACAACACTTGGAGATGTTAGTCCTAAATGATTTGCGAGGTGATTTGACTTCATAGCCATTATTCACTACAAACAACATTGCTACTCATTAAGGTAATTAGCATACCAAGTTTTGACTTTTGTACTTTTGTTTCCACTCTAAAAATAACTGTACGCATATTGTACAGAGATATGTTTTTCAAGTTATAATTTAGTTGTCTCTCTTTCATAACTCTGCAATTGCATATAATCTTACTCGTTCTCTTATTTTATCCTTATATTTTGAAGGGTGCACTTGTGCAATGCCATCCAAGTTAAACAGATTATATATAGCAACTTGTCAATATATTCCCTCATATAAGAAAATTGAAGATGATCTTTTTTGAAATTGATATTTTGTTTTTGTTTCTTTCAAGTATATATTTCGTTACTTTTGAGCTACAATCCGCTTCAACCCCCTGTGTATACTAATACTCACAGCAAGACTCAGCAACGACGACTTCTTCTTTACAATCCATTTCTAAGCTATTATAAGCTTTTTGTTTTTTATGTAGCTCTATAATACAGTTCAGTTATTTACAATTGAGTGACTAAAAGTCTCTCTTTCTCTCTCTCTTTAGGTGCAAGAAGAAAGTGACAAGGGAGATCAAAGTCGGGTCGTTTAATGTAATATATGAAGCGCTTATGCTACTGTGAGTAAAGTATATCATGATACAGTGGGCTCTGTCTATAAAGTAACTTAAATAGATTTCTCAATAGAATAGAAACCTAAGTCTTCCTATGTTAATACATTGAGCTCTTATGACAAATTTGTCTATAAGAAAAGACTACCTAAGTATAAAATAAAAAATTGGAAATTGATGAATAACGCAAATTTAGCTGAACTATATGTTAGCATTTTTCTGGAATTTTCTCCAATATTGATATCTACATTATAGACAGAGTTCACTGTATAGTAGAAAACATATAATATCATTTGTATATAACTATGTAGAATATGAAGCCGAAAACTCATTGAAAGTGAGTCTATATATAAGTACACACTTGCTAGCAAAGATTAAATGAGCGGAAGCTGATTTGACAGTGTAGAAGCTTTGAAAATCAGTAGTAAAGTAGAGAAGCTGAAAAGAGAGTCAAAGTTGAGACAAATCCATTTGCGGTCAACATTGTGGCGCCGATCATCTATCAACAATATTGAGATCCTTACTTAATTTAATCTTTACTGTATACATACTCTCATAGTACATCCAACTTTTTTTAAAGTTACGAGATGTGTTGACTATATACTGTAAAAAATGACTATACCTATATATACACACATATATGAGTTTAAATTTCAGTATCGTGACATGACATCAACTCTCAGAAATGATTGACATGCATCAGCAGTAGTATAAGCTAATAGCATAATATAATAGCAAGGATCTTCATCTTACTGTCTACCACATAAGATACAAATTAACTACGATTCAACGACACTAAATGTCACTCATAGGGCAGTAATTTATAGTTTTAATGTCTCAAGGGATAAGTTAACATGAAAGATAAATTGTTTTACTATTTAATAGTAACTAAGACTAAGTGATATATGAGCTTCTCTAAGAGTGTGGTCTATTTTGACCATATATATTGACGTCATTTTAGTGAACAATCCGTATTATTGTTAATTATACTATTTGGGTGCTATTTTAGTACAACGCTAGTAAGTACTAATAGAAAGATTGCTACAGTTTACTAAAGATTCTTAAAAACACCAATGTGAACATTAGACAAAATTTAATCTCCTCAAAGTATTTACATTTTGATTGACAACGTAAATAAAATGCCCAGAATCGCATCAGTAATGAAAA
>VCNE01004364.1:0-26064 GCA_009869805.1 Oncopodura yosiiana | reverse complement strand
TGGACCTAGTTGCACATTTTGATTTTTTTGAGTCCTGATGAGATCATTTGCTTTTAACATGGCATTAGTCATTGTTTGACGAGAAACTCGTTGTCTGTATTTAAAAAACAAGTCAAATTAATTTAATTACAAAATAATTCCAATTTATAAAACTTACGTATGGATTTGTAAAGAATAAGAGCTGAAATCAATAACTGGTTGACTAACAATTACAAGATGGTCCAACTTTTCGTTGCATACTGAGAAAATGTGCAAATACTTCCATAAAGCATCACATTGAACATTGACTTCTCTTGAATAGGATAATTTAGTATTACATGTTGAAGACTTCTTTTTTAAATCCTTGTTCTTGTTACTATTATTACTACTACCAGCAACAGGAACAGGAACAACATTTACAACATTGTCATTATTGACAATGTCTAATTGATTCAAGTTGAATTTGTCAAAACCATCGTCATCATTATCATCATCAGCTGCTGTAATACGATTGACATAGGTTGTTGTTTTGATTGTAGCAACATCTTTACTCAAAAACTTGTTAAGAAACTGCATAACATAATCTTCTCTCTTTTTGACACTTTCTTTTGATTCATTCAACTCTGGTTTACTACATGAAATTCTTATACAAAATTCAATTTTATCAGGTTCAATTTCTAAACTACTTGCTCCAGTGACTTTAATAAATTTCTTCTTTGTAAGAGCCAAATCAGAGTCTGTTATTAATGAAGAATAAATTCCACTGGGTTCATCAGGATCAGGAAGATGAGTTCCAGCATTTTCATAGTTGACTGAATTTATAGCATTACTAGCTGCATAATATGATGATAACAATGTCGGAGGAACTGCAGAGGATGAAGTACGATTTGTTGTTGCACGAGTTGTCATTGTAATTCTTAAATGATGTATACTAAAACTTAGTGTAATATATATAAGTACGTATTGCAAAGTATACAATCAACACTTGAAAAATGGCTAACAAATTACAACTAACTATAACAAGAGACTACTGTTTCTTCTAATTATGTCGACTATAATATATACAAGGCTTTTGCAGCTAGTATACTGCTGGACTGGTTTTTGAGATTGAACAATGTATGTATATAATAACAATTAAACCGGAAGAACTTTTTGGTTTCGAAGATAAATATATAGCAATAACAATAAATTATTAAATATGGCAAACAATGACTAAAGGCAGTCGGCAAAAACTAGTATCTGTGTAAACAAATTAAGAATAAAATTAAATTTTGCAACCTTATTGATTTTTAAAAAGTTTTACATCAACTTACAAGTCTGGCTGACGAAGTCTTGATTCCTTGTCACTGTTTTGAACGTGTTGAATGAATTTGTGCATAACCTCTGTATCAAATTCTGATGGTATTGGTTTTACTCCTGTTGCCCAATAGTAAATATCCCAATCGTTTGATGGTAAATTGATCAGTCTATCGTAATCTTTCAATTCAGTCTCATTCAAAGAATCAAGGTACTTTGCTGCAAATGTACTCAGAAGCAAACCATTTTCTAACATGCCACGTTTACGAGATTGATATAAAAGACGAGCTTTGAGTGTCTTTACAGATTCACCTTCCTTTTGTTCGTAACCTATACACAAGAAATTAATACATTGATGAATCAAACAATTTTTGAATAATTTATTTATGTAATAACAAATCAAGGAACTTACTTGGAATAAATGGTTCCTTTGAAGTATCTCCTGGTGGAGGAAATGAACAGAAATTCTTTCTTCCAGCTGTTGTTGCAATCACTGACGATGATGACGCACTCGTCTTTCCAAAATGTGATGATGAAACTAAAACTAACTGCTTTCCGTATTGAAGTAATAACTTGGACATTGCTATTTATTCCTTTTCTGTCTTCTCCTTCCTCAAGTCAATAAACTTTGCAAAATCAAAACACCAACAGCAACAGACGAAAAGACTGTGCTGCACGAACTTTCAGACCTATTTATTAATCGATGAAAATGTAATCAATGATCACGTACATCTACTCAATTTATTGATCTCTTTATCTGTTGCACACAGATAAAAATAAATTAGAAATTAGATAAAAAAGATTGCAAAGACTTACCAAGGACACACACTGCGGAATTTTCTTTTGACGTGTTCAAATTGCAGAGGGAATCGAGTCATAGGCCTCAAGTTAGCACGTGAAAGTCATCGATCCAACGGGATTTTTATACTCTGTAATTCAAAAACACTATAAAAATTGAAAGAAAATTAAAATAATTTTAAAAAAATTCATGTAGATTAAGAATTTGAGTCGTTAAAAAGTAGTAAGTAATTGAATAGACAAACTATATAAATGTGTGAAACAGTTGTTTTATTAAGAAAACCTATTTTTGACCAAGAAACGTGAAAAAGCAGTTTAGAAGTGTCAACAACTGTCAAAGAGAAGAAATTGTGTCACTCCTCTTCTTTTCTTCTGACTAATTTGCAATTCTAATTTTAATATAAAATGGCTACAACAACGGGAGATGATTTATGTTGCAGTAATGATACAGAGGTAGTAAATTATTATTAGTAAAAGATTTTGTGTTTTTTTTTGACTGCTTCTCATATATTTGTTTATTTTTTTACAGACTCAGTTTGAAGCAGATGAAGTCAGTCGGATAGTAAAAGATACAATTGAAAGTGTTATTGGTGGACAAACCTATTGCAGTACAAAAGTTAATTCAGTGGACAGCTACAGTTGTTGAAGGTGCCATCGGAGGCCTCACAGCATTACAAAAGCCATTTAAATATATAGGTAAATAATAATTGATAACGTTTTACTAATGACTTTTTTAGAGTTATACAGAAAAATGTTTATTTTGTTGTCTTCTTTATTTTCTAGTTAATTGTACTATTATGCAAAAGTCTGGTGCAGGGTTGCATACAGCAAGTTCATGCTATTGGGTAATTACATCAATTATATTTTAATTATCTTTTGAACTTATGTCCTCTACAATTTTTTTAAAAAATATTTTTGATATGCTTAGGATAATGCTTCAGGTATGTATACTTTAAGTAAAATCCAACAAGTTTCTAAAAAGCTAATGCTTATTATATGTTTATGTCTAGATGGATGCTGTACTGTTCGTTGGGAAAATAAGACACTCTACTGTATAGTTTCAGTTTTCGGTCTTGCTATTTAATAATCGTAAAAAACTATAAGATATGAATTTTAANAAATAAGACACTCTACTGTATAGTTTCAGTTTTCGGTCTTGCTATTTAATAATCGTAAAAAACTATAAGATATGAATTTTAAGTGACTATTCTAAAAAAATACTGCATACATGCCTAATTATTATTATACCTTCTAAACATTCTGATATTTTTTACATTTCAATTGATATAATATTTACATGAAATAATAATCGTCATAATATACATTGTACATTAATCAAGTCTTCATCAAGACATAAAAAATACTTATATGTATCAATAAAAGATATCACAAGTTTCTATATATATATATTTCAAGTTGTAATTTGACAAGTGTCCAAAATAAGTTACTTTTTCTGATTACGATAGTCGTCATTTCTTCCTTAAGTGCTCTCACGAGCAATTTCATCTTTCAACAAGATATTACTGTAATAGTCCCATATGCTCTTGAACATTTATTTTATATTCTTGGCCAGTTGTTAAAGCTTGCTTTAGCTTTATCATCCATCTACTTATCCAAGAAAGTATTAAATGGAACGTAATTGGCATGATTACACAAAAGTAGTGAAAGTATTGACAGTCTGTCCACCCAACTTCCTTCACAACTTTCGTTCAACTAAACAACAACTTGGAATATCTCCAAATCACCAGTTCCATTTCTTTCTCCTTCCTCTCTATATAAGTATGTACAACACATACTATAATAGTATTACATCAACCATCAAGAAATCTTACGACATTTGTCTTTTTTACTTTTACTGCTTATTCTATTACTCCACCTACACAAATTGCACACTTTTCTGTCTGTAAGTAAGCATATCTCTCAATGAAACTAGGCCACACAACACCAAAAACTAACCTACAGGCTACATTACAAGTAGAGTGGTTTTCTGGATAAAAACGTAGATAGAGAAGCTTGTCTGGCTGACAACTCAGGATCTATATAGTATTACATTTTTCCAGAATCTTTATGTCCTATACTTTCTCTCCTTGTTTTTTATCTTAATGGAAAATTATTAGCCTCTGTCAAACTTTTTTGTAGAAACGATATATATTGAGATACAAAACAGGACACAACACTATTTGGTTACTTCCTGTTATAGTACTATAGAACCAGACATCATTATTTCATATATAAATTCCTAGAAATGTCTCTCTGACATTCATTTTTATATCTACTTATAAAAAAGAACCTGATAAAATGATACAAAAACCAGACAACAACATCCATGTAGCTTTTCTCTTATTTCCGACTGTTTTCTATGAAAAAGAAGAATCCGACAATGAAATGTTTGAAACAAGAAGCTTTTTTTCTACATATTACTTTATATATATATATATATATATATATATATCTTTTTGATACATATTACTTTCTCCTGTAACTATAAACTATAACAATCTCACTTTCTCCTTCATCTCATCACATTCAACATCCTTTTTTCTTCTTCTTCTTCATAGAAAACACATGTCTTGTGGCCTCAAATCTATACTATCGATATAAAATACTTACAAGCATCTGTCCTACATTAGTCTGCCTATTAGGACACAAAGTAGTGCACACACATATGTATAAAAAAAATGTTGTAATGCAGCAGTGTCGATATACAAAAAGGTGCTTCGTTTCTTCCTGAAGAGAGAGATTTGCTTTCTCCTCGTTACTCTAATATCGACTTTGTAGTATATAGGAGAGAAAGTCAGTAAAAGTATCAATGATAGTAGTATATCTGGTATTGCACATAGAGACAAATGATGACACTGTGATATAGAATGTCTTATACTTTCTAGAAGGACACAAAATACCATTTTTTATAAAGTTGCAAGTTGTATCCTATCAATTTCACCAGTTTTTATATGTTTATAGTAACATTTGTGGCTAAATGTGAATTTTCTATTACAGATTCTTTGCTCCAAATGTTTTATATATTCTATATTATTCGATACACATCTGCTGTATACACAGAAAAAGAAAACTACAAAAGAAACTAAAAAAACGCTTCATTTCATATCTTCTCACATAACTTTCTCTCAGTTTTCTTCGTAAAGTGAAAGTCGTTATTAGAGAAGTGCTTCTTTGGTAAGATTCACACACATATATATGATAAAAGCATCGCCATAAAGTTACAGTAAAGTGATATTCTACACAAAAAATGTATAATGCGTCTCAAAAAGAAAAGCAAGAGAATCTAAGAAAAATAATGTTTTCCCACAATATACTTTTTTATATAGTAATGTTCTATGTATGTGACAGCAATTCATATCCATGATTTTTCCGTGACATCCTTCTCGTTTCTTCTTCTCTTGTTTCCTTATATAACTTCCCTACTTTCATCCGCATTCCATTTCCAGTTTCAGGTATATGCAATAAGATACCAAAATAACAAGAAAATATATAAGCATGGAAGAGGAAATGTAATACTTGTCAACATCTATGCAACTTGTTTTTTTCAACTGCCATGAGCAAAACAAAATTACAAATAAAAATCTCCTATGCTTTTTTCCTTTTTATGAAATTTTCTACATGAGTTACAATATTGCTAATTACTGTCACTTCTAGACAGTCTAATATAGAGCCTAGTTTAATAGCAAAAGCCAATGCAATGCGTCAGAAGTCAAGAAAGAAAGTAGTATCAAAAAGAAAAATGGACTCTTACATAAGATGACACTTGAACAAAGTTTCATCAACTCAAGGTTCTCAATATATAAGAAAAGGAATTCTGCAAAAAAACTAAATTAGATTCACAATAGAAAAGTAGCAAATAAATAGTATAGACTCTCTCTCTCTCTCACCAATGCGACATTGAGTGAGTGAGTGTCAAGAATCAATGTTGACTTTGACTGCAAGACAATAATACAAAATACATTATTTGCTAACTGACTTTCTCATTCTCTTCTCATATAAAGGACCAAGAACGTCAACCCCTTGAGCTCTTTTATATTATGATGGTAGTAAAAAACAAGGAAAATACATTGCTACTGTAAAAGATAATCTTAGAAGCTGAAATTCACTTTCTCTTTTCACTTTTTTTTTGTTTCTTCTCAATTCCCACAGTCAATATACAAGAGGACAGACATAAGTGTACACAACAGTGTACATAGAGACAGAAATGGAAGAGAGAAAAATGAGATGAGACAGAGTTAACTCGAAATGAAAAAGCTTAGACAAACTATATAGTACCTTTAATGTGACTCTTTCTATCATATTAGTTTTTGCAACCGGATGATAAATTACCGTCAGTTTATCTCAAAGACTCACAAGAAAAAAAAGCTTTTATTCTTTTTTTTATATTTCTACTAACATAAAATGTAATAGACGCAACAGCAGACTCTTTTTGTCCACGTGTAAAAGTCCATATAAATCTTTACTCCAGACTTTCGTGCAGAACTCTAATATCAATCGTATTTGCTCAGTTAAATGTCAATGAGCATTACTCTGCACATTTTACTTTGAAGTCATAGTTAGACTTCATTACATTACAACTAAATATTTTGTGGAATATAAAGATACGAATCGATGATATTTGAGAAAAAAACGACTAGTTCACATGAGATTGACGAATTGACCGAAGAATAAAGTTCTGAGGAAATGTGTGACAAACTTATTAGAGCAAGACACGAACGAAGGCAATAGTAATTTCAGAGAACGAAAAGCATTACTATTTGGCATTACATTACATTATATAGCCTCACAATTTACACCAAAAAGTTTGCTAAGATGAGTCATTGTAGACGTAGTACAGCGAACCAAGCCAATTTTTCTGTGATAAGAATATAATGCGCTTTCAACTTCCACCGATTTGCCGACTAGGTCAAGTCAAGTCACATATAACTCTAGTCAGAAATCAAATATCAAATCTATCAACCAATCTATTATAGTATATCTACAATCTAGGCTATATAGTAAAATTCTAAAGCACGTCATTCAGAGAATATTTGTTCTCAAATAAAAGTCACATAAAAATCTCGTGACAAGTTACATCTTTCTTTCCAATACTCTTGCAGTAGTAGTAGTACATATAATAAGAAATTCTACAAATACATACTTCTCAAAAAGTCGACCTTGCACTGGAATGAGACTTTGGGCCATAAGGTACATCTCTCTCTTTTCTACTTTCTATTTTCTTCTAGAATGTAACCTTCATTTCACGTGGTGGAGCAATCTGTTTCTTATCTTTTTCATTCAATGACAGCAAAAGTGACTGAAAACGGAAATTCCAATGTACATTCTGACTTCTCCTTCTCTCTTGTGATATTTCCGAAAACAATGGCGAGATTCTAGCTTGAGGATTACTAAGAAGAAAATCTTGTCTTCCATATCTACAATCAACATCTCAATCTACTATGTATTCTCACAAATTCCCTTTATTTCTTTCTACTAGAAGAAGAGATGCCATAAAACCTGTGGTTTTGTGGTTGATATGCTGTTCGTCCTCGGAACTTGACTCTTTACTTTTCCTCTTTATTTGACACTAAATGACATCATTGAAAGTAAAAAGAGAGAATGTGGAAACTAATAGATAAGTAATTAATTATATATGTCTAAAAGCTAAAATCAAGAAGCGAACTTCTAAACCACAAACTGAATATAAATTCTCTCTCAAAGTCGACAACTGCTGTTACTAACAACTTTGCCTTGAAGGCATTAAAATAATTTAGTTCTTCTTGGTAGTAAATATAATATTACTTTCACACATGCTTAATAAAATTTTACTCACGTCATCAAAACCGAATGGATAAGGGTAATTAGTTTCACAAAAGTAAATCGAATAAATGACTATAAACTTTTGTGCCCACACCTGTCTACACACCAGAAAAGCCTTCAAGCTATTCCTAGTAGAATTTCAGATTGTAGTGAAGAGAATGCCGAAGAAGAAGCAAAAGAAAGAGCATCAAAGGAAATGATAAAGTCAAACTCATCCTGAGAGCCTGAGGTGCTGAAATGGATATATCTCAAAAGTGAACTTGGCACTCTATTTACTTTCACAAGTTGCTTCGTAACTTTTTTTGAACTTTATCATCATCATGGGAGAAGGAGTCTTAATTAATTAGTGGACAAGTTCAGTTCTTGACTACATAGAAAATTCTGACTTTTGTGTGAGGAACACACGCCTTCTTTCACGCTATCTGTCTCTCACATCTGCAAAATAACCTTAGCTAAGTTTACTACATACTATATTTACTATATAGGAGTTTTCTCATTTTCTCATAATTTAAATTAGTCCTTTTCATGATTGGGAAATGACGCTAATAACTCTCTAAATATCCCTTCAACTTCTAGCTCAAGAGCTACTGAGTTATTTAGCAAATTATCATTTTGCGAAAATAATGAAGGAAATGAAGCATGTAATGCAATGAAATGAGAAAATGAGCAACAGCTCTTGACTTTCATGTAGGTAAATTAACCTATTTCATTTTATACCTTTAGTCCACGGATGAGACTTATTACATATTACAGCATGATTAAAATTTGAGACAAGGTATCAAAGTCATGTTTCATTTCATTATATTTCTCTCAAACCTTTTGACATCATACACTCTACATATAACTATACAACAAGAAGGCTTGATATATGTCAAGTTTTTATCCTATCAACCTGACATAATATGCTTGATATTGTGCCGCTAGTGTTGTTATCTGTCTATATAATGCTAATTCCAAAGTAAATAGAACTACAAAAGGCTAATTACACTAAACACATTATTATACTAGTTAAGCCGGACGTAGTATTACGCATTTATACTCTCATAACCGTAAGGAATATTGGCAAAAATGGCAAATAGTACTAGTTGCTACTTGATGTTAGATTTTTTCTACTTGTGTTGTTATCTCTAAATAAAATCTGATATCTGTTCTATTTTCTCTCTCTTTGCTTCTTAACGTTAAAATTTCCCATGAGACTACAAAATTCTCAAAATATAATCTAAAAATTTGAAAGGCAATGACGTAAATCTTTATAGCTAAATGTATGTGTTTTTATTTTTTTACAATATTTTCTATGCTATCCACGTTCAAAGTACATGAGCAGAGGGAGATGAGACTACTATTTGTGACATTATTGTCCTATAAAATGGCTCAATATAACTACAAACTACTACTGTTTGAACAAGAATACGAATTCAATTCAATTTTCAATTCAGACTGACTGAGATTGTTCCTTTCTACAAAAAAGTAGTAAAGAGAACATTCACATCAAAGAATTTCTTGGCCCATGGGTATTTGCAATGTTTTTCTTCAATATTTCTACTTTTTTTTCATTTTCAATGTTTTTTCTTGACTTTTTTCAAAAGGTATAAATCAAAGACTTTTGTAGTCGAGACAGTACACAAAAGTTCAATTCAGATCAAGCACAGCTCTTGGGCTTCAATCAAGCATGTAGTAGTATGTAGAGTATGATTATGACTATATATGACCATCTCATCTTTAAAGATTTTGCATGTTAGTCTTCAAATCTTAGCTAAAGGCCAAAGTTAGAGACGAATCAATGTGCTACACAACATTTATATAGTATATATGTGTGTGATGTGAAGAATTGCAAATGGATTTTTAAAACAAATGTTTTATGCACCTACACTCACAACAAGAATCATTTACCCCTGGAGCAATCAACAAAGCTTTTTAAAATAATATGCCCAGCCCAATTGTTTGATGATACAACAACAATGTACATATATAAAAAATATAATAATAATAAAAGAAAAGAGAAACTCATATATAGAGTAGCTGAGCTAAGCTTAAAGCTGCCATTTCTTGTTAGAGTCATAATAATCATAATAATACAGATGCAACAAACACAAGAGTCGGTGAGAAATCTCTCATCTCATAAATTAGCGGCTCATTAGACTATTTCAAAAAATCGGCTAACAATACTAAATCATTTTCAACTTGAACCTTATTATTAACCTCTATACATTTTTTCTTTTATTTCTCTCGTCTCATTCGCTTTATATCAAAATCGTTTTTTACGCCGAATTAACTATATGCGCATAGATCTAGAGTATAAACTATAGACATTTTAATATGAATATGACTTAACTACATAAAAGTAGCCTAAAGAACCACAAAAGGAAAATTCATTAGATTTGGCATTTTGTACTCAAGTTAGTGAGTGAGTTATAGCCCTTTACAAAAAGAATGGAGAAGAAAAAAAATCAAACTGGAAACGATATGCTTCACTTGTTTTTCTCTTTCAACTCAATTGAGAAGTAGCCTTCATTTCATTATGTCCTCTCAGCTCTATTCTCTTTTTCCTTATTTAAAAAAACTCTGAGGATTATAACACTCGACATATTCCTCATGTAATTAATATTAGAATCGTAGGTTGAGTGTGAGTGACCAGTTCTTTAAAGTACAGAACTGTAAAGAACTACCAACATTGTCTGTCATTATCGTCTCTCTCTTTTGCTACTATCTGATTAGTTAGCACACCAACATCAGTCTAAGAAAACTAGTCAAACTCACTTAATTAAGCAATAAGCAGACCTTTTTGGCACTAACCAAGTGTTCAAAGCGATAGAGTAAATGAGTACAGAGAAGAAGAGCTTACTATTACAACACAACATTAGCATTTATATACATAATAATACAGTGAGCTCTTCTCTATTCTAAAACTCTACAATCTATAGTTGTATAGTTTGTGTAGAACGGATGGAAGGAAAATGCTGATTAATTACACCTTGTTCTCTCAAATGCCAAGTTACATAATACAATGTGAAGTTTTATATACACGTGGATTTTTACACTTTTTGTGTCGTTTCTTCTCTTCAAAAACTAGCTGGCAACAACTGCTTTGCATACAATGGAAATTTATATACAGTCTCAAATGACTTTTAACCTCATAGCTCAATACTTTACAACTCACATTACAGCTTTCAGTAGACTACTTAGGCTACTAGTAAAATAGTAAATAAATACTTTACTATATAGTAGAAAGAGATACGCCAGGCGGGTACTTCCTTTGTAAAAATGAAAAGTACAGATAGGTATTTAGTAACATTAAAACAAGAACAACTAGCTCACTTCAACATCATCAATATATATTAGCTATATAATAGCAAAATGTAAATGTTGTTCACTGTCCATTGCGTGAGTGAGCTAGAAGAGAGGAGTTGACTGAAAAATTCTTCTGATGTTAAAAACTATTTTGCATATCGGAACCATTAGTTGCAATGAGTGACGAGTTGTTAGATGAAAGACTGCAAAACATTCTAACTCTCTTTTCATGTGTGACTGATGATGACGAGAGGTGCATTGCATAATATTAAAATTTTCAATTTTTTTCCCGTTGCATGTTTGAATTACTATAATATAGAATAAAGGATTTCAAGAAGCCCTTGAGAATGTGAGTATATATATATATATATAAAAGTGATAATTTATGGAGCATAAAATGATATCTTGAGCTCACTCTTAGAACTGTTTGCCTAATAACTACCGATTTCATTCATCATTTAATTACGTAAATGGCTCTTGTGATTCTCTCTCATCATAATTATAGCGTAACATGCTATATAAAGATTTTTTGTAGTCTACTCTCAAATTCAACGGTGCTTCTCTGATTCTCTTGCTCTCTCTCTACTCCTTTTATTCTAATGTAATCAATATGCAATATCCTTTTCCCATGAGAGCAAATCTAATAGTTTAACTGTAGTCTCTCAATTGATATAATAATATAAAGAAGAGAGAACTTCTTCTCTTGATTCTAGAATTCTAATACATCTACATAGGAAGATTATAATGATATAAAGTTCCAAGGTTCATTTGCTACCTTAGACCAAAAATTTGCACACCTGCTCATCTATCTAATGTGAATTCCATTTCATGAATTTGACTACTTTACCTTCTCCTTCTGTCCTACAAAGACTTACTACTACAAGTGGAAATTAGTGTTTAGGGACTTTGACATGAAGAACCTTTTTCAAAGTGTACAGCATACAATATTTCACTGGAGAAAAACTTTGTAGTATATGACATAAGTTTGTATACCTTGCAAGTTACTTGAGAAATGAAGTAGTTCTTCTCGGTTACTCAAAGCTAAGTCATTTCAAGTAACTCTACCTGGCAACTTGGAGAGTGCTGCATCTCTGTTTCATTCAGCTTTCCCAGAGACTTTCCAGGCCAAAAACAGTCTCTCTCTCTATAATACTTATTCCAAATCCTCCAGACAGAGAGAGAGGGAGTAGAAATGTAGTGTGCTATATGTATGTTCATCTATGTACCTAAAATGCAGAGAGTACTTAAAGTAGCGGAAAAGGCAATGTAGTAGTGGCGTATGGGTATTGTAGTAGAAAAGTACAAGTGGAAATGGAGAAGACGAACGAACAAGTTGAGCCAAAAGATATAGTTTGTGCCACTTTTCTTCTTCTATATAGTATATAGACTAGTAGTAGTGTGCAACTTCAAATCCCAAATCCAGACAAAACTACATATATAGAGAGAGACCAGTGAACTATATCTTTCTATGAGAGTAGCAAATGCAGCAGAGACTCTTTCTCTCTCTCTCTGGATTCTCTAGCACAAGAAGATGTACTCTAGTTTCTAAATCCACATATGATACAGTCTGAGTTATTAGCAACTCTTAATGCCTTTGTAGTTTTGCTCACTTTTCCCAAAGTTTGTACTAGTGAGTTACACATATATTATCTCTCTCTTTCTCTTTTCCCAAGTATGGATGAGGAGACATGATGTAATATATTATAGACACTACTCACGCGGCAAAAAGATTGAGAGAACCGCAAAACTTCCTTCCTTTTACACTTACTCTACTCATCACATCACACCATATTCTAGATCTAAATAAAATTCACTAATTCCAACAAAAACAACGCGGTACTAGTACACGCTAAATAGAAAACCGCAAGCATTCGTGAGCCGACATTTTCGCATTACTTACAACTACAACAAACATGAGCATGAAAATCATTAGCAATCACTCAAGAGTTCTTATTCTTAGGCAATGTCTATATACTATATATATACTATTGTTATTCTAATGATGAACATAAAAAAGCTCAAGCAAAGTACAAAAAATTTAGTTTTTTTCACATTCCTTTGGTATTTCAATAACTATTTTCTATCTCCTCACGTACTGATAGTATACAACACGTATATAATTCAATGTCTTTCTGATACTCAATTGCCCTTGCCCTTTTTCTTCTTCCTTCATGCCACACGCTCCATCATAATTTTTCACATTTATCATATGCAAAGGTAATAATAAGAAACAAGCGAGAGCTTGAGACAAATGATTTCCCGTAAACCGGCCGTCTCACTCACAAACTGTTAGAATGTCAAACCAGTTCAAAATTACACACATCCTTCTAACTCTCAGAGAGTATTACAATAATACTGTTGCTTCTATAAAGCTATATAACTTCACGCAATAACGTATGCAATAATAACAGACACACACGCAGCTTGTACACATACAACACAACAATAGAGACTCATATTTTTTTCATCGCCTAACTACAAATGCCATAATAACTATTTGAAATTGAAAAATAAAAATTTATAATTGGCAGTTGTATATACGATATGTATGTAGTATATTAAAATGCTGAAGAAAGAAGTTAAAAGTCAAATTCCAGATTTTTCTAAAAGAGTAAGCGAGTTAGGACGACAAAATGTGTGGGAACGCAAATCAAAGACTGCATTCCATTACCACTGAAAAGTAAAAAATCTGTGGCAATGGCTAATGGCTACTACACTATTTACTACTAGAAATGATATTATGTGATATCATAAGCATCTAGTCTTGTACCACTATCAAGATTCTATTACTTTTATTGTGCACACGTAAATACTACTTGGAGCAAGCCGTAAAAAGCATCATAAAATATAAGATATATATTAGATACAATTTTCAGAGACAACTTTCAAAAGCTGAACTATAAATATATACGCACTGTGTATTAAGTCTCATGATTTTTAGTTGGTTTCTTATTTGAATGTTATAGCCACTTTTTTAAAAGCCGTTGTAATATTTATGTATTAGTAGTGAAAAAAATTTAGGACTTTTTTCTGTATTTTATCATTTTCTGTAATATGTAATAAATGCAGCATTCTAACACTCATTGAGACATTCAGCTTGTGACGTAATCTACCATTATATCTGTGAAAAAATTATCAACAGCGACTGCAGGCTTCCTAAATCATCAAATTGATCAACTGGATACAACTGGACTTTGACCAATGGACACTATAAAAACTTTAGTTGTAACGTTTCTCTGCCTAAATTTGTAAATGAAACTTGAAATTGGAATAAACTATCAAGCATGAAAATCAATATTTTCTTTGTGTTTTTTACTTCTTTGTGCTATTTACTTTAATGTTTTTCGGCTTCTTCCAGTTAGTTATTTTAGATCTGCGTGAACATTCATAATTTCTTTAAAATATTTATTCATATACTGATATCAGTGTAACCTCAAAATGTCCTTTATTTTTGCTAGTGACCTTTGCCATCTCAGCAACATTAAAACTAAAAGTTTTTCTTTGAGTATATCTCAAGCAAAAAGGCGTCAATAGAAATAAATTATTGTGTTGATATGAGAAATGTGCAAAATGTTTCTTCTTCTTTTAATTTTGTAATCTCTTTTCACTTTGCTTAAAAGTTTTTTCTTACATGTGTATTTATGACGCATGTAATGCTAATAAATTAGATTAGAGTGTACATCAACTATTACACTTTACTACTACATAAAAGCTTGAAGCAATTAAAAAATATGTAAAAATATAAAATCCATTCATCTCTCACTATATTTCTTAGTTTACATACAACACTCACTAAAAGTAGTCAAGTGTCAAGTTCAAGTTATTATTATAAATACTACTTGGAATTGTTGGTCATATTTAATAAGCTAAAAAAGTGTATAATAGTTGTTGACTTGTTTGTGACGCAAATGAGATACATCATATACAATATCTTATCATTACATTATATTAGAGTCTCTCTTCTATCTGATGGCCTGGCGCCTGTATAAACTTGTATTACAGCTATAGAGCTAAAAAGAAGAAGCTCTTGAAAAGTCACAAGTGGCATCAGAAATGACACACACTACTCTTCAAATTACAACTTTTCTGTTTTTGTATACTCATCAATTGGAAATATATAAGAGGTAGTAATAAATGTCTAAATAATGACAATCAACAAAAATGACTCATAATTCCAGAGTTTCCAATTTCAAACATGAATTCATTTTTATCTTTTTCTATTTTTTATTTATAGCTCTTTTTTATGAGTTGTCAAAAGTCATGAAAGAAAGATCATTAAAAAATAAGAAGTGTAGAGAAAGAAGTGAAAAGAGTTGAGTCATTCAGTATTTAATTGCTAGGTAATGGAGCTATCAAAGTTGATAAAGTGCTGTCAACACTAAACCACCACAAGTGCTAAACCGATGACAAATATCATCATCACGTATAAAACTACTATAGTTCTCCAGACAAAACACACTTCACTGACTAATCTCTTGGCTCCATTACTGTCACAAAGTCTCAAGTAGAACGCAACATTGTATTTTTTAATACTCTCTCTAGGTTTTGTCGTCGTTGTTTGATGCGTGATGAATATCACTCCATGACAAGCTGACACACTAATATATAAAGTCATCAAAACAATAATATTAAAGGTATATATTATATCAAATCTCTTTAATAATATCCTCGCTCACATATCACTCAAGTAGAAAAAAACATTATATCCATCTTTCATAGTAGATGTGATCAGTAGGATTTAAATTGTCACAAGTGTTGACAGGTTTAGTGACTGAACTCTTCTGATGTATTCTTATGACCTAAGACGAGACAAACTATCTTTGGCAGTACTACAAAATAAAAAGTTACATAGTACAAAAAAACAGCAGATATCTCCTCTTTTCAATGATGATTGTAGCTTTTAAGACTTTTTTCCAACTGTCCATTTTACTCGCTTGTCCAGTTTACTCATTCGTGCGATAGGCGATAAGAAGAAGAAGTTCAGCAGTGTGAAAGATGTCCATATCAGAAAATACGATTCGGGACAACAGCCAAAAAGTCTTATAAAATCCATTCAACAACATTTCTTTTTCTGAAAAGACTTTTAGTATTATATGTACATAGGAAATAGAAAATACTCTATATACAATATTATCATTTTGACCGGACATTGCATTGCACAAACTGCACAAGATATGATACGAGATTCAAGTTGACATTATACTCATCTACTCCTCTATATAAACTTTTATGTGCATCTACAAATTGATTTTAGTCAACTGAGAAAAGACACAGTTCTCACAAGAAAAAAAATAACATCATGTACAAATTGTAGAACAAGAGAGGATACAACACAGAAAATGTGTAGCACATGCATTTCTCTGCATTGCACTCATCGACCTCTTCTTCTAGCTTTATTCATACTTTTCCTTAGTTTCCATTAGCTTTATATAGAAGAATATATAACTATATATAGGAGAGACGATGGTTAGTGGTAATAGTGAATGGGAAAGAACTTCCAACGCAACTGTAGAGTATCTCTCTCTCTCGAACAGTGTTGGAAAAGCTTTGGTGGTAGCCAATGTGTACAAACATAGCGGTGGACACATAGAACGAGAGCTTCAAACCAAACCAGCTTCTCTCATCGTACTTCCTAGACTCTCATAGTGTTATTTCTAACTTATACGAGTCTCAAACAGCATAAAACCGGCACAGCACTCAATCTCATCTCAGTTGAAATCTGCACTTGTGCTCGAACGCACGGAAGTGACTCTTCCTTATTGCATTGCAAACCTCTACACACATTGTCAATTCATAAAACTCTAAAGACTTTATATATTTCTCAGTTGTTGAAAATATCATCAAATCTAAGAAAAAAACTTGATTTTATTATAAGCATAATTTATTAAGGCAGTGAGTGAGTATCTCTCTCTAAATTCCTTGCCTTCAACGGAATCTGAAATTGATACAGTGAAAGAACTCTTAAAGATTTGAGAAAGAGACAAAAAAATCTTATTCTGTTGTATTCTATACCTCCTGGAAGAAGTTGAGAGTGCATTTTGTGTGTAATGTGAGTGCAACTCAAAACGACTGAAAAGAGGTATATAATAGAAAAAGAGTATAAAAGACAAAGTCAAAAACCCGTTCTTCAACATTTTATACCTTTGTCATTACAATCAAATCAAGTGATAGTGAGCAAGAAGAAGAGACAAGAAGCAGAAGATCGTCGGAAAAGTCAAGTCAAGTGGTGGATGATAGAAATAAAAGAGAACCCTAACCTTATACTACTACTTCAGGTAATCAACATATACACATACCGTACACTATATAGAGAGAGTACATATAGTAGATGAAGCTCGTAGTAATAATAATAATAACACTTAATCCTTAACAGATTGCATATATTTACTACACTCTCATTACTACACACAATAAATGCACCCACAGCAATTTTTTTCTCTATCCCTTTTTCCTTCCTCATATCTCTGTATAGTTGAAAACTACTACTGTGCACTCTCAGCAACTCTTCAGTTAGTCTCAATGTAGATTTTGTGTCCTTCTCTCTACTCTACTGATTATATTCTTTTCTTTAATTACAAAGGAGTTAGTCAACTCACAAGTTGTTGGTTGTAGAAAGATAAAGAGCAACTTCTGGAATTCTTTTTCAATCTTCAGATCAAATTGACTTCCCCATATTAAGATTGTGCAAATTGCATTGGAGTCGTCAAGTTAATCAACTGATTGTGTTTTTCGTACAGTGACTCTTTCTCTAAGATAAAAAAAAGTAAAGTGCTACACAAACAAATACTACAAACTTCATTAACTGAACTCACCTAAGCTACATATATCATATAGAGAATCTGAAATCATAAATTATCTTTATAATATAAATACAATTTTTTCTTAGGATGTGTGGGTAGTGTAATTAAAAAGAGTCATAAAAAACTCGTCCAAAAACACCCCCTGTAGTGTTCAGATAAAATTGACTAATTAGAATCCATTAAAATCGTACAAATTAACTCAAGGTATGAACATATATATATATATAGAGTTCTTATATACTGTAATTGTAAGAAGAAAATAAGACTGAGGTTAGGATCAGAATAATAATAACATTAACTTGCTCCCGTTTCATTTTTCTCTCATATATGTGATTATTAATTGTAGTATTATTACATTAGGGGCTGTCTATATATAGTTATAAATTCACCGGACGTATATCCATTAAAAAGTCTTTTCAACTGTTTTTCTTGCTTATGATTCCAACGACGTGTTCTCTCTGCGCCAAGGTACTTGTTGTTACTTACTACAAAAAGTCAACTTTAACTCAAAGTAGTCAAGAGTAGAGGCTAAAAGTAAAACACAATACAATTTCGTAATAATAGCTCAACTCTCAATTGAATAGAGCGTATATACGTATATTGATTTCTCCTCAAAGAATTTACATTGAAATCGACCCATCATTTACATTCATCTACTATTGAACAAGAGTGAAAAAGCCTTTTCTTCACAATTTCCTCTCTTCTATGCTATGTTGTGCCACTCAAGTAGACTATTGTAGTGAGACCAAATCAAGCAACATCAAGTAATAATAAAAAGAACAAAAGTTGCTAACACTAGTGTTACAAGGTACACTACTCCAATTCTCATTTAATAAGTAAGGAGAAATAATCAGCAGAGTCAAGTCAACATTATATATAAAAAGAGAGAGAGAATTAGAAATAAAGCACCACTTTGACATGAAATAGAGTGCCTCTGTACTAATAACAGGCTTTAGTCAAAATAGTTAAAAAGACCTTTGCCAAAGGTAAAACAGAGAGAAAAGACGAATTTGGAACACGTTAGAATAAAAAGTGCTTTGAGCTTTATAAAGCATTGTTACATCTTACTTTTTAACGATCGATTGCTTTTCCCATATAATTCTCAAAGACTTTTTTCAACACTTGAACTATTATATAGACAGTAGTACTAGACCATATATAGCTATATAAAAAAATACCTAACCACGAGAGCACATGGCCAACTTCCTTTTAACTTTTTTCCTACTTATTTTCTTCTCCCCATACCTGAAAAGTTTATTTAGTTCTTTCACTTAAAATGTATTGTAGAGAGAAGAAGAAAACTAACTTTTTTCTGGTTTACTAGTCTAGACCCATCAGAGTAGAAGAGTCATATATAACTAAGAAAGTAATACAGTAACAATAACTTTTACTTTACAGGGACAACTTTTTCTCTCTTCGAAAGCTTTAAGCTGTGGCCAACCAGAAACCAGGTAAAGAAGAAGAAAAAGAGAGGTGTGAAAGTTTCAAAAAGAAATTTCCTGGATTTTGTCTCAACTTTCAATATTAGCTCTCAATACAAATAAACCTGAGGAGAAGAACCAGAGAATCAGTTACAATACTCCTATAAAGAAGAAATGTCTTGACGCTTCCAGAAAAACTTTTCATTTTCTTCCAAGAAAGATTGAGACAACGACATGACAAAGTAAAGTGTTTCTTCTTAAAAAAAAAGAGCTACACAGAGTATAATATACTAAGAAAAAGAGTAAAAGTGATTCTGGTTTTTTTTGAAAATCGAAAATCTTGAAAAACTTTTCTTTCTTCAGTGTGCGTAGACATAGTCTTGAAGAAGAGAATCTTGAAATTGTGTGGTATATGTGGTTCACAACTGTACATCAATTCAAAGAGACTTCAATTTCTTAGCAAAGAGTTTGGCAACCTCAAGAGTGAACTGAATATTCAACTCTCTCTCATCCAACTTTCAACAACAGTCAAGGCAAAGGGAAAAGTAAAAGTGCTCTCTACAAAATTCTTTCCCACTAGAAAAAGAAGCCTATCAACGAAGCCAAGTCACACTACTCACTTACTCACTACTACTTTTTTACACTCTACTCATAGCATATCAGAGAAACCAAGACATTGACTAAAACTACAAAACTGCTTCTTTTTCCTAGTGTTGAGTATATATCGGTGAACTGAAAAACTCTATAAATATACATATAGTTCTCCCTCAGAAATTTATGCATTAAACTTTTGTTTGAGTTACACACTCCATTATATTATACAAGTCATCCATTCTTTCAACGACTACAAGTCCCATAGGAAACTGTAGTAGCAAAAAGTCTCAAAATTTACTGAATGAGCGGAGAATAATAGAGACGACAGTATTTCTCTTTATAATACTATTCTACAGAACGCAAATGGCGAATTTATCAACTACTGTAGTGTCTTCTTCTGTGCTTTTTCCTTCTCGTCGTCATCATCAAGATCTCATCATCAGTAGTAACAACAATAGACGAAGAAACTTGAGCTCTACGATGCTACTACGAGAAGAGGAACCAATATGCAGTTGCAATAAAGTCACTTCAACAACTATCAGTGACTCTTCTCATGAATGGTCTTCATCACCATCATCATCAGATACTCCTTCTAGCTTTGCAACTTGCAGTAGCTTCCTAACTCGCAGCTTCTTTCGTCAACAGCATTCATCATCATCGCATTCCATGTACAACTCAGCCATTGTCATTTGCATTACTCTCTCCTTGCTCTCAACACTTGGTAAGTGAACACTGAAACTCATTTCCTATAGCATATATATTTCTTCTTGAGACTACAAGATCTTCTTTGGAATGCTCAATGAACTCTAGCAAGTCAACTTGAACTACTTACTTATGTAGAGACATAGTGCATTGTAAAGGGACATGTAAATATAAGAAGCTTTCTAGCCTCAAGAGTACTATATAGAAAAGAGCACAGTATGTATAGTGTCTCTGCTTCTTTTCCGGTGGCGAAAAAGGACAGTGAACTGTATATGTAGTACACTGGAGAAAAACGTGACGTATGAGGTAGCAACACATTGTTAGTCTTTTGGTAATGTACTGTGGTAGAAGAGCAAAGAGAAAAATTCACTGGGGGCACTTAAACATAGCTGTCTTTTATAGTACTTCACTTTTTTTGGTCTACGGTGAGAGTACTTAGAGAGAGAAAAAACTTTCTAAAAGTGAAAAAGCCCATAGCTGGTTACATAGTCTAATGGAAAATCGAACTAGAGTGCAAAGGCAGCATAAAATAAAAAAAAACAATAGGCGAGTCAGGCAAAAAGTATAGACGTCGATATAATAAAAGTGATAGCAATCAAAGACTACTGTTTTGTTGGTGGTAGTCAAAAGTATTTAGAATTTTTTTTTATTTATGGTCTATTTTGAACACACATGATATTATTTATATGATGTATTGATACTAATAGGACTACAACGGTGTTTCCAATAAGTTATTTCAACTCCTTCCTCTTTTTTTCACAGACGTACATAACTCACAAATAGCCATTATCACTAAAAGCCAAAAATTGTAATTCTCTCTCAATTGCTGTGTCGTGACACGAATGCAAAATGGATTTAGTGCAAGTTTGCAACTTCTCTTCAAGCAATCGGACGTTGTTGGCAATATTACTTACTGCTTGAGATAGCAGTGTAATGCAGTTATAGGAAGAAGAGAAAAAATTGCTGAGCAAATAGTACAAGTAGAGTAGCAAACTATGTAATTTTTTCTATTACCAAAAAACTCTACTATGCTATTATATCACTTTTCAATTTGCATGCAATGCACTAACTATACATATATATTTGAGTTCTCACACTTTTAAAAGCTTTATAATACTACTACTACAACTACTGTGTAGTTTTGTCATGTATACTTACCTACAGCTGAAGTGATAGAAAGTTGATAGGTGTCAAGATACAATGTAAATGTAAATATGACACGATGATGACACCTGAAACTACAACATCAAACTTGCCAGTTGGTTAGTTAAAGCTGTCATTCACTTTACACTTGAATTGAAATGAAAAAAGTACTTTGCTTAAGTCTAATGGGCTATCGAACAAAAATCGAAGGTCAACTTGTCATAAAATCACCATTTGAATCATTTTGATGAGAGCTATATAAGCTAGAACAATGAGAACAAGATGTTTGAGAAAATGTTTTAGTGATTAAAAACAAGTAGATGAACAAGCCACACATTAGAAGAGCTCAGTGGCAGTTCCATTTTCACGACTCTATCTTCTATCTACTGTCAGTGTGGATCTATAATTTCAATACAAGGAACCGAATTGCATAAATGCAAAACGAGTGGTGACCAAACTTAGCCAAGAATATTTATGACTTGCAATTCACAGTAAAACAATAAAATAATGAAATAATGCTCACTATTCACATCATCTCATAAATCTTTGTCTATTTTACATGTGGAATTCCACATACCAAAAACTTTTCTCTGTCTTATCACACAGAACTATTGCATATTGTGAATTTCGTAATTTATGTCATGTCAAACAATGCAATGCAAATATCTCATGAAAAGAAACAGCTTGAGTTGATAGAGTGTATACAAAACAATATAGATTTACAATGAGAGTAAATCTTCAAACCTCAAAAACTGCTCACTAGTCTAATTTATTGTTTGAGCCTCACGCCTTATCTGCATCTATCTCCATTTCACTAGTGCAAAACTAGAATCTATATACACTATTCTCTCACAGTTGAATTGGCAATTTGTATGAAAATGACCATAATCATAATAATAATGAGACGAGAGTTTATAGTTTTGAACTGGAAGGCAAACAGTAAATAAGCAGAGAGAGTTTTGTTCACAAAATGTTTGTTCATAACTTTACCAATAAGTTCCTATAGGCATTGAGAACAAATTCCCATTTGTATTCTATCGTGTGTTCCTCTACTTCTTTTTCATATATAAAGTTTTGTTCTCAGTTAGACATATTACTCTTAACAAATTGCTCTCTAGCTCCGTATTTGTATTATTTGCTTATTTGTCTCCCATGAGCTTTTCAGTTTTAAAACACAAGAGTTATATATGATAGCTAAGTATTTACTTTAGATATTCTCTCTTCTCTTCTCAAATGAAAAGTAAAGAGTGGGCTGCAAGTGATCGACGAACCTTGCAAAGTTTATTTAGATGGAACGATCCGATGCAAAAGATGAAACTGATTGCAACTCTTTATAGTCTTCTGCTCTTATCTAACAGTCTAATATTCTATAGACTCTATCTTGTGGTTGTTGTTAGATGAGATAGTAATATAGTGAAAACAGGTCAGAAGATCTATACAGAGATTCAACATTATATCAATTGGCATTATTACTATAAACTTTTGCTTATGCAAGAGAAGAGAAGCGATTTTCGATGCTGTCAGCTAAAATGTCAATGAAGATCACATTACAAGAGCAAAAACAGATAAATGCTTTTAAATGAGGCAGTTTTCTCCTTCTCTACTCAACTCATTCCAATAGCCTGTTTACAATGTATCAGATAGTGCATCTCTCTCCAAAGACTTTTCATGTAGACACAAATCCTATCATTATCAAAAACTACTTCTTTGCCTTTTCCACGACACATGCATACAAAAACAGCTTATCAATACACATTTCATTCTCTTATTCTGTACTCTCAGAGAGTCTTTATAAATGAGAAGAAAGGTCGTTGAGCATCTGGCACAAAATTCTATTCCATTTTATTAACAACTATATGTATAGCATAAAAAAGTAAGCTGTCGAAAGATTTAGAGATTCACTCATGTTATTGACACTGCAAAGGCTGAAAACTTAAAAGTTGTTATTTGTATATCTCTATTTAAGATTCAACTCTTTTCTTGGGTTCTCAAACTTTTTTTCCTTCTTCCTTCATTCAACTTTCAATACTCTCCATTCAAAAACATATTGTGATAGTTTGATGAGTGAGCAAACTCTTCACTCCTCATTTCTTCATTCACTTTTCCATTCAATATTTTTTATATATCTTTTTGATTCAACTTCTGGAACATAGTTAGAAAGAAGATGTAAGATAATTGTCATGTTGTTGTTGTGTACATTGCGACTTTAAAGTTTTTCTTGAATGAATGAATGAGATATTATAGTAAAGACATTCATCTTAAGACCTCTAAGTCTCTCTTGGACAAAACTTTTTTCTTTCTATATAAGCTTTTCATATATAGGTATAATATAGTACTTATTGAAATGAAAAAGAGTTGTAATACTATAGTAGACGTGTGTTTGAGCATTACAAAAAAAATACCTTATATTTTTCTCAAAACTTTCTTATTCAACCAAATCACGTTCATCTCTTGCCTCAATGATGTAATCTTTGATCCTTTGAATAAACAGTTTTCAACTTACTACTGGTATTAAACTTTGAAGCTTCTTCTCTCGTAGTTCTCCAAGTTTTCTTCATCATGACACATGATATGATGATATAATGTAGGCGTACGAGAGAGAATCATGCCTTCATTTTTTCTTGCCTTTGATCTTATATACTCTGTATGTAATCTCCACTCTTTACATAAAAATGATAGGCTATGAATGAAAGAGTTAGACTTCCAGTCTAGACTCTATATGTTCATTGTACTTTATTTTTCAAGAAATTTCCAATTTCTCTCCGTTTCCTCTTTATTCAATTTTTTTGCAAACTGGAACGCTGTAGCTTTTTTGACAAGTAGCCAAGCCAGCAAACTAAGTAAGAAGCAAGTCAAGTCTCAAAAGTCACTCACTCTCTTTGAAGTCTTTATGATTGAAGGAAGTGTAACAGAGAGTTGAGAATAAATAAAAATTGCTGATTTCATCTCATTCTTTGACTATGAAGCATCACAGACTAACAGAGAGAAATGAGAGTTGAACATGCAAAATCAAAAAAAAACTTTTTTGACATCTCTACAGATTTTTCCACTTTGCGTGTTTCATTGCAAAAAAAATATGAGAGAACAGTACAATATTCTTAACCACAAAAGAGCTATATATGAGAACAATACACCAAGGGGGCTCCTTCCAATATATTGACATTCCAAAAAAAGTCAAGTGAACCAAAATGTTAGTTGAAGCCAGCTGTCACTTTGTGAGTGAAACAAGAAATATAAAATAATATAAAATATGACACCCTACAGTTTTTTGAGCCAACTTGTATATGAAGAATGAAGACAAGCTTTTAAAATTAAAAGTCAGTCAACTGTGTAGCACACGCAATGCAATAGTAATATAAGAGAGTAATATAATTTTTTGATGGAGAAAGATAGCGAAAACTAAAACACTATAAAAATAAATTCAATTCATTTTTTTCTCTCTACTATATACTATATTTTAACAATTTCCTGTAACATAATCATATTAGTTAGAGCAATACTCACGCAACGTAAAAATTCCAATGAGTCTCTCTCTCTCTCAAGTTAGTTAGCAATTAGATCAAATTACTTACCACACAACAATATATAATATCAAGCGTCCAGCTTCCCGTCCAATTTTTCAACTCTAGTCTCATCATTATCAACACCAAGCAAATACACAATGCTACAAAAATATTATCTAAATGCTTAATTGTTGTTGTAACTCTGATTTTTGCATACAATGAGCAATGTATGGACGATACATATACAATAGTCATTATTTTACATCATTCATTGTTGTAAAGTAGCCAGCCAGGTTTTTAGTAAATCAGATTAAAGCTATGAAGACCCTCTGCACATTTTGTTACTAGAAAGCAAAAAGACAAGATCCAATTTTTACCAGCCAATTAGTTGAAACGACATCATTAAACATGAGCTTTTCTTGGGGAAACAATAAAAGCTCATTAGTTTTCGATTCCAGTTGCACCTCTTCAGCTTGTTGGTGGTAGCTTAACTGCAATGTCTTACAATAAGTTGAATGTGTGTGAGATAAAGTAGAGAACAGAGAACAAACAAGGTTTTAAAAACTTTTAGGTGGGAGCTGAAAGTGAACAACATTGTATATATAGTAGCTTCTTGCCATTATTATTTCTGCCATATGAAGAAGAAACTATATAAAACTAACTACTTAAAACCTGCTAGTGCCACCAGTGATTTAAGACCACCAATGAAATTATAAAAATTTTCAACTGTCACTTTTTTCT
>VCNE01004363.1:0-15211 GCA_009869805.1 Oncopodura yosiiana | reverse complement strand
GCTACTAAAGCTTCCTGCTGATTTCCTTCTTCCAATTCCTACTCAGCAGTAGAGATATGTAGAAAGCTAAGGAATTTCGGATTTTTCTATTAGAGCTAGTTATCGTGAGCAATGAATTGAACTTTGCATGTTACTTATACTAATATATGTTATCGATGTTTCTCTGGAGCAAATTATTTGCTTTCTATATTACAAAAAAAATACTAATAGTAAAAACTTTAAATATGAGTACTGCTTCGAAATGACAAACGAAAAATGCCGACATATTATAAAGTAGAATGACAAATCATTAGTGAAAAAATGCTCTCATTTCATATTACGCACTAATGACACAACATTTCATTGAGAAGTTTGAATATGATTGAAATTAATTGCGTGCTCTTAAATCAATCTATAAAGGCAGATCTCTGGTCTAACACGTGTATAGAAAATCAGCTTCCTCATGTCAAAAGTTTAAAATTGCTTTGCATATCTTGCATCATTGATATGTAGAAATAATAAAATGCAATAAGCAATAGGAGGTTATTTGCTTCGGTTTATGGTTTCTGACCATGTAATAACTATACAGACTCATAATTTCTAAAGAATCAAATCCGGCTTTAGTAAAAAGCATAAAAAAAAATTGAGAAAAATTGCAATTCATTTGTGGCCTTAATATGAAATGAAAAACGGGAACGTAAAAATTGTACATTTTTTCTACTGTAACTATTATGCCGTAGTTTTCATTGCTGTCCCTCTGTGTTTGTGTACATTTCAGCTTGTGCCTTTGATACTAAATAGTTTTGTCCAAATATATATGTATATAGAGCTGCTGTACAAAGATGAGTTTCCTTCTATATATATTACCTGGCTAAGTTTTGATACAGGTGTTGTGTGTGTGTCCATGAAATGAAACTAGTCAGCAGTTGTTGAATGGAAGGAACCACGTAGCAATATAAATCTGTATATGCCTAGCTTAGCACACAATTCCTCTACATAAGAATATACAAAAGATTGAACTTGAATAGAGCTCTAAGTAGCTGAAAGCTGCAGTTCTCTTTTTTTGAGTGACGAACTTTAGCAGCATCTGCCATACGTGAAAAGGTGTAGATGTTACCTTAGAGCATTTATTAGGAAACTTGGAACCTTTTTTACTTACTAATGCAACTTTTGAGACCTTTGCTTTTTTCTTCCGAGTAGTAGCAGCTGAGTAAGCTTCTGGCCTTCTGACATTACTCACTGCATATAAAAGGCAACAAAAAATCTAGCAAAGAAAAGACCAACTTTCTTATATTATATACCTTTCCTGTAACATATCCATAGAGCAATTATATGTTACCGGCATCCACTAGAAATTAGAGAATTGTCAATAAATTCTAATTGATTTGACAGCCTTGGTGACTCCCTTGTCATTTTGTATCTCTTAAAAATTAAAATTTTGATCATCATCTACAATCCTCTTTTTTTGCTACCAATGCAGAGATTCTTATGTTATATTAGAAAAGGTCAAAGATGAGGTGTAAAAAATCTTTAAAAAATTAAACTTGTACTCACTGCTGTTGTTGTTGCTGTTGCTTTTATTACGTCAAACTTTTTAGTCTGCATGCACAAAATAAGTTGAACAACTGTTCTGTCTAACCAATATCAATTACAATCTGCATATATAAAGTATTGTAAAAAAATGCAAGAAGGAATAAGCAATGCAGACATAAACTTGAGAGAGTTGTTGGTGGCCTTTGGCAAAAGTGGCTCTTGCACCCTGCAAGCTATTAAATGAAAAGGATTTTAGCACACGCTATCAAAGTGTAGTTTTATAGTTGTTTTAGTAAGAGATCAAAAAAACCAGAATAGAATAATATAATATGGCGAAATTGCTTTTTCTTTTGATCTGCAATAATAATGCAATTGGAGGCGATATATGACATAAAGGATTAAGCAGCGAGTTCAATGATAGGTCGCTCCTGTGAACCATTAGAAAAATGAGGTGTGTCAATTGGGATGTAAAAATAGTATGTATTTTTCGCAAGCTTAGGATAAATGTTGTTCTCTTTTGTATTATCTGCTTAGAGCTTTTTTCTTTTGGCTTGTGTTACGATCTCTTTTCAAAATACATAACTCATGTTGTACCCTCTCTTGCTATATTGTTCTCTGAGAGAAATTTCAATATATTTGGTGCCTTATTTTTGTTAGTGCCCTTGGCCTTTAGAAAAGTTTCTCTGTACATGTGTGATATGCTATAGAAAATGGTACGTACGCCAAAGAAGAACTATAGGCATTTGGTTTTCAGTATTTGTATTGATCTTACTTAGACCTACGTTACTATATAGCATCAAGTCTCTCTCGTCCCTTGAAAAGACCTTTATGATTCTTTTTTTCTAACTTAAAAGTCTTCTCTATAGACTTGGGCACACATAACCATTCATTTCTTTTCTTTCTACCGACCGAACCATTTTAAAAGGTTTTATAACTCTCTAACTAAGAAAACGCTATATACTGTATAGTTATTCAGAATTGTTACTACATATTGTGTTATGTGCTCTCTCTCTGGCCTATACTACTCTTTAGAGAAATATATATTGTTCAAAATCATATGTGTTATACATAGTGTTCTCACATATGAGTCGCATTTTATGTTGTCGATAACAATAATATCGTCAGCGTATTTCTGAAGCCTGGATATGATTTTTTTATCTATTTTATTATCTCCTCCTCAAAATACATATCGCTCATCGTCTATATTGATATGCAATATATATAATACATATGCTTGTTGAATTTCTTTATGAGGTATCATATTCAACCTCCACTGTAATGATGACAATGACTTCAATATTTGTACGAAGAGTATATAATCTACATATATATACTCCTGTCTCCTATCATCTCTTTACTCTTTTTTCTCATTCAGTAATTTACTAGAGTGTCTGTAACTTCTCTCTACTTATTTATAGGCAAAGGTAAAAAAAAGTTCTCATTCTCATTCACACCTTTCCTTCTTCATCTCTTTCTACAATAAATGCATTTAGCTTTTTGAGAGATTCTGTTATTAGGTAACTTGTTCTTTGCACAGTGTCTGTACGCATACTGAAGTTCATCCCTATTGAAGCTTCTATTCATTATACTCGGGGTTGCTCCAAAAGACAAGAGGCAAGAAGGTACCTACTTAAGATAGAGGATTCAATGTTGTATTGTTACTACATAAAGCCCTCGACCAAGTTTCAAACTTTTAGAACAGAGTATTTGACAAGGGAGACGAAGAGCCAGGTAGAGAGTAGAGAGTAAAGCGAGTGTAAAGTGAAACTTGAAGTCATTCTACTCTTGCCCTTCGATCTGAACTTACACGACTAACACAATACTCCTCAAAGTTATTTACTAAGTGTCTTACTAACATTAGAGTGGTTAAAAATATACTAATTTGTTTATATTAATTTTAATAATTGGCAATTGTGTCTCAATTGGTTGAGGAGGAAAAAGTCAAAGTGGAGTTAAACGAGTTCATCATGACATGACATAAATTTTTCAAATATTCAGATCTAATCTGAAAGATCATGGACTAAAGTTTTTCTAGCTACAAAATGTAAACGTCTCTACCTCCCACCTTAACAAAAATATATCAATACGCTTTATATCACAGTACAAGAATTTATATACTACGATTCCACTCATCTCCACATCGTGTGTTCCAAGTACAAATAATAATATTCCGTTCAATTTATATCACATTTTACGCTTACATCACAAAATCTCATCATATATCAAATCAACTTTATCAGGAATTGAAGAAAAGTTCATATATATAATTGCTATATAGTGTGTTCAATGTTATATACATCGTCTGAGTGACTGTCTCACTTTATTATTTGCAAAAGTGTGGACTCTGAACTTTCTTTATGTGTGCATTTATTTTATATATGTGTGTAAAGATAACTTGTAAAAAAAAGATAATGGTGTGAGAACTGAGTGAACATTGTGTCAAGGATTGCTAACTGCTACAAAATATTTATTGCATTACGTGTTCTGTTCTGCTGGAAGAAATTCAGTCAAAGTGTCGTCGTCGTTGCTCTGTTTAAAATTCTTTTTTTATTACTTGTGGAAGTATTTTGTGTCGACTATTTATTTGTTGCTTTAATTAACTAGGTGATTACTTTTTCTTATTATATACAATTAGTAGTGCTTGATACGCGAATGGTATTACATAGCCCCATTATGAGATAGAATGGTTGTTGCAAATTTGGTCTCATGTAATCTATATAAGGTGAAAGCATAAGTGCCATAAGTTTGTTGACATGTTGCAGGAGATCGTGAAATTTCACATATGATTATCATTTTAATATATGCCAGAGAATTTAAAAAATGTCAAGAATGTCTTAGATTAGAATCACATCATCATCACTGAGTATTGTATTATTTTTTTGTTATTCATGCTATTAGTTTTCTAAAGAGAAAAAAGATAACTTCTTTTAACAATTTCTTACATCATTTTCTTCTTCTCATGCATTTCTCTCAGCAAGAGGTCTGAGAAATTGGGCAGATTTGACTTTATTCAGTAACTTTGTCAGATTATTAGTCAAAAATGGGTCATGGAGTGAGAGAGTGTATAATACGCGCGTTTCTATTCTTTTCTTCGGTTTTGTCTATAATATCTTCCATCTAATCTCTCTGCATGTTTCCATGATCTTTTTCTTCCATTGTTCATCATCATCAACATCTCATCTTGTAGAAAATCTTCGTGTTTGGTGGCAAAAGGCACAAACAAACTGGTTGCTGTATTCATATGATTATAGATACCTCACTTTTCATATCTTGTATAGTTGTATAGCAATGAAATATATTAAGTAGAGTGAAGGTTTTCTTGAGAAGTGCATGATGATAATAAAAAGTCAAAAGTTGGATGGAAGGAAGTGTGTTAGATTTTGTAGTAGAATATTTATTATATCATGGAGGAATACGCATATTGTATTTCCTTTCAGACAGAACAATAATGTTATAGTGCTAGTATTTCTCCACATTTTGAACACGTCTGCATTTAATAAAAAAAAGTTATGAGACACATCAGAAAACTATCATTACATTTTTTAATGTATATAACAGTAGTGTCGGCAATGTGTCGTCCGTATGATGATGACAAAATTGTTTCTACCTAAGAATGAATAGCGAGCCGATGTACTCACTCACTCTTTTTCCATGGAACTAATTCTCTAAAATATGCACTACATATAACTTCTTGCTCGTAGTTTCCTGCCTCCAGATCTCTATTTTCTCTTTTAAGTACATAACATATTTTCAGTGAATAGGACAAGGTTGTATTTCATTTTTGAGTTGGTGCTAAAGTAATCATTAGTAAAGTGCCGGTTTCTTCTCACTTGCACTAAACCCTTTTTGCTGAGCTTCTGTCATTCCTTTTTGCCTTGATTTCTGACACTTGTTCCTCTTTCAGAGAGAGTCTCTCTGCGTAAATAAAATAAAGGCTAACCCGCATTAAGTATTTAAAACTAAAGATATTTTGGTTGCTTTTGAAAGCTGTATAAGAAAACTAGAGCCCTGAGAGTGGTGTTGTTTATTATTATTACTGTCTTTTAGTGGACCAGTCTTACTACAGTAGATTCTGTCTATAGTAAGGAGCAAATAAGGTGATGTACTCTAAAGAAATCGTGTCTCACTTTACTTATCTAATTTATAGGAAGAATAGTTTACTAGAGAGAAATGTGGTAATGCATTAGTTGAGCATCTTACAAACTATAGGCAGAGTCCACTGTATTAAACTTCATCAGACATTCACTTAAATTATAATATACTGCGGTTTTTATATATAAAGTTTCTTAAACTTGCTGACAAGTGAGACAAGGTGGACTTATAACAGTATAGATTTTCTAACTGATTAAAAGTGCTCTGTTTCTTGTTGTCAGAGGCAAGCTTAGCTAAAGAGAATGTATTAAGGCTATCTAAAAATGTTGATTCTGATTATGTATTGTTCTCCTACTGCAATTGAGCCCTCCACTTTTAGTGTGCATATAATAATACAAAGTCTCTCTCTCTCTTCTGGAATGTGTTTTTTTTCTTCTTAGAAGGGATGGAAGGAAGGATTTAGTTTGTCTAGCACTGGAATGTGATGAGCTATAAGGCCTTGAGAAGGACTGATGCTTCTTGTTGTTAAGAGTTTTGTTAGAGTGAATTTTTTCTTGTCGTCTCTCTTTTTCTAGTTGACATTTATACTTATAAGAATTTAGACTAAGGCTAATGAATGAACTGAAGCGAGTATTGTATTAATGTATTAGTCAAATATATAAAGTACTAATTCTTTTTTTTTGGTTTAATTTGTTTTTACAGACTGAACGAGAGTGACGAGACTACTTCAAAAGCTTCCTATATTAATAATTCTTATAGCCTGAGCACATATACACATCTATATAATACTATAATAATATAGTCTATGAAGAAGAAAATTTTTAGCTTAATCTGTTCAAGAAGATAGCAATGATAGTAGCATCACAGAAGAAGAGTCGCAGTAGCCTTATTATTATTAAGATTATTAATTGTCAACCTACTACTAGTACCAATTTCCTAGTACGAGCAGCAGGTGGATTTACGAAAGAAGAAGAAGACTTTAATTTTAAAACTTTAAATCATCATCACTACCATTTATTGTTATAATATTATTAAGTTTAAAAAAAGGAGAGAATAGAGGACTTTTAAAAAAAATTCATTTAGCTGTATAAGCTAAAATCTAAATTAAGGATATCAAGGATAAGAAGAAGAACGACGTTCTCTCTTGATTCCAAGTATCCACATGTCAAATGCTAAACAAGAGGACGAGACTATGAGAACCGACTTTCAGTCTGATCTTTCCTTCACATCACCTGCCACATCAGCACGTTCGCAATCGACTAATTATAAAGAGGAGACAGTTATTGGAAATGGTAAGAAGAAGATAGAGAAAAATATTAAGCCATATATATGTAGTATGTTAAATTGAATTATTAATAATTATTGTTTCTTTTGATTTATTAGGAGCCTACGGAACTGTATATAAAGCCAAAGACATAAATAATCCTTCAGAATACGTCGCTCTGAAAAAAGTCCGGATTCCAATTAATGAAGATGGAGTTCCAGTTTCGATCCTAAGAGAAATTGCATTAGTAAGGCAATTGGAAAAGTTTCAACATCCAAATGTTGTCAGATTCCTTGATGTTTGTCATGGACCAAGAAAAGATAATGAGCAAAGCTTAGTTCTTTTTCTGGTCTTTGAGTATGTTGAAAGGGATTTGGCAAAGTATATTCAAACTGCTCCAGTTGACGAACTAACACCTACTAGAATTAAGGTATGTTCTATATAATATCAATATCTCTTATTAAAATGTACTAATTCTATTCTTTATTTTTTTATCTTTGTAATATATAGGAAATTATGTTTCAAGTTTTATGTGGGATCGACTTTCTGCACAGTCAACGCGTTATTCATAGGGATTTAAAACCGCAAAATTTACTCATTACTAGAGATGGACGTGTCAAATTGGCTGATTTCGGACTAGCTAAAATTTACGATTTTACAATGAGGCTAACTAGTGTAGTAAGTTTAACCAAACTATATAAGATTATTTTTATTTAATAAATTGATAATAATTTCTTATTTTATCTATCAATCAGGTCGTGACGCTTTGGTACAGATCGCCTGAAGTTTTACTTGGTTCGTCTTATGGAACTCCTGTCGATCTCTGGTCGATAGGTTGTATCTTTGCAGAGGTAAATATCGTCTTCTCATTGTTTTATATCATATTTGCATATTTGTTTTAAAATGTCAATGTCTCTCTTCGTTCAGTTATTTAGTACGTCGTGCCTTATTTCCTGGAGAATCCGAACGTGATCAATTGGAAAAAATCTTTGAGTAAGCTATTATTACTATTATTAAAAAATTGAATTATTGTCAATTGAAACTAATGGATAATTCTTTCTCCTGTATATAGTGTGATTGGTACCCCTTCAGACTTAGAGTGGCCAAGTGACTCACCTGTGCTATCACGGACATTTACTCCAAGGCCACCACGAAATTTAGAAGTTGTTGTTCCCGGAATTGGTTCATTAGGAAAACAATTACTTGAGAGAATGTTAGTATTTAATCCAGTCCAAAGGATTACAGCTCATGAAGCAATTATTCATCCATTTTTTGCTGGCTATGAAGTTCCACCAATTGAGCTTAGTAATGAGTCTTTAGTCCTCGTCGAACCTCCAACATCACTTAATTTAAGTCTTAATAAAACACTTGACACTTCAACATCTCCAAATGACAGTGGTTACACTAGTATGTATTCAAATTGACGGATAAATGTTAACAATACTACTACTACTACTACTATAAGTAACTGATGATGATGAAGAATTATATATACGACTTCTATAAATTATGATAAGTTAAAAGTGACCTTGAAACAAGATGAGATATATATAAATATATATATACATAAAGACATTAAATTGTAAGACAAGCTTCTCTATATAAGAAAAGAAAACAACATGCCTTATATTCTGATCACATTATAATTAGGTTTAATTATTATTATTATTATAAGTATTAATTAATATATATATATATTATTATAATTATAAGCTATTATTACAATATTCTGTATTCGCAGCGCAAAGTACATAATATTATTATTAATGATGTTTGTTTTTTTGACAAATAAAAATTTCGATGATTTAAATAATTTTATATACAATACACTCATTTATTATCATCTAACTCTCTCTTTTTATTATTTTTCCATTATTCTAATAGTACATACAGTTTTCTTAATAATCTTAAAAATTAAATCTAAGATTATTTCCATTTGTTTGCTCAAACAAATGCATCTGGTTCAAATTCTGTTCAATTAATTCTTGCTTAATCTTTTTCTGTTCTAGTTTCTCTTCTTCGGATCGTGGATCATTTAATTTGGTAAGTATTGAGTACTTTCTTTTGACTTTCTACAGTTTGAGCATAAGATGATGAAGCAGAGAGTAAAGCTTGTTGTATTTTATCATCTATTGCTGGAATCTCTATGATTCCTCTTACAACAACAGCTTTTCTTGAACTACATTTTAATTCATCAGCATGTAATTGAGCTCTAATATTAATTGGTTTATTTCCAGTTGTAAGTTCTTCATCTTCTGGTCGTCCATAAAGTCCTAAAATATCTGGCGTTTCTTTAGGGTAGTCTCCAGTTGTTGAATTTCTTTGAGATTTAACAGAGCGATCTGTATCAAGTCCTCCTTCTTGAACTACTGTAGTAGATTGTTGGTCAATTATAATTTCTTGTTGTACTGTAGCATCTTCTATTTTTGTTATTGACTTTCTAGAATTTGTTGATGATGCACGTCGTGACTCTGATTTAACTTTTTTGACATCTCTACTTTTCTCACTACGACTTGAACTAGCTTTCTTACTTTTTGATTTCTTGCTTGAAACATCTCTTTTAGATGAAGTGCTCATAAGTGACTCAGCTTTCATTGCTGAAGTTTCTTCTGTTGGAATTTTTGCACCACTTGGCTGAGGAGGAGGAACAACTTCTTTTTCTGGAGAAACATTTTCTTCAGCAGGAACCTGTTGCTTTTTTATTTTAGATTCTCTTTGCTGAATAAAACTTTCTTTTGGTGATGGTACAAAACTTGGGTCGTTTATTATGAGCTTTTGCCACAATATAACCAAACCATCTTAAATTCGAAGGCTTTGCAACTTTCATTTGTTTATTAACAAATGGCTTTGGTCTAAAAATTGGTTCACGATAAACTGAGCTCCAGATTCCATTAGGTTTATCAGTTTGTTGAACAGGTTCCATAATAGTAATATATTTTCTTGAAGAGCCATTAGGCATTGGATCTGTTATGACCATTGCATCACGATTAGCTTTAGCTTTCCCAACAATTTGATCAACTTCACCTTTACGTAAATATTGATAGCCTGATAGGTCGCGACGAACAACAAATATTTTAGCATTTGGTGCATTTCCACAAGATTCTGTTGATATTTTCTTTAGAGCTAAAAGTCTTTTAGCTGCTGTAGCTAAATCTTCACTTGAAGTTGAATGTAAAATCCCTGATAAAGTTTTATCCAAAGAAGATGAATTATTATTATGATATTCTGAAAGTGATTGTAATAATTGCTCAGTTGAATTTTGAACTTTCTCAGCCAACTTTGGACTTTTGTCAACAACAGAATCTCCATAAACATCAATAGAAAAACGATTATCCCATGAGTCAACAACTTTACAAAATGTCCAGAGATCTGTAAATTGAAGAAAATTGTCCAGGTCAAATTTTCCAGAAGATTCTCGTTTGGTAGAGGATTCAGGCTCTTCCATTTGAGCTTTTGATTCAACTTCTTCATCAATATCAGCTCCAGCTTTTTCATATGATTTAAATACATCAGCAATTGAATTAAGCTCAGTGTTATTTATTCCTGTAACTTCTTCTCCACCACCTCCTCCAGAAGTTTCATTTAAATTCATTGATTTAGCACTTCGTTTACGATCCATTGTAGATGGATTGGAACTTAGTGGTGGATTACGTAGATTTTCTCCACCAATACTTAATTCAGATGCTTCTTTCTTTCCTACCACGTGTAGCTTTCTTTTTATTAGTTCTGGATGATGATTTTTCTTTAATTATTGCTTTGCTACTTTTTGTTTTTAAAAGTGTTGATGGCTCTGGTTTAATATTATCAGAATCTACAGTAACTGTTGATTCTTCTGGAAGAACTGGAGAAGGGGGATTATTTTCTGTTGGAACAACTTCTACATTTGCTACAATAATTTCATTCTCTTGTTGAACAACTGGAGGAGACTTTTTACTTTCTGGAGCAACATAAAATTCTTTTTCGTGCCAAAGTTTCACTCCAGTCATATTTGGAATTTCACTATCACCATCAGAGCAAGAAGGATATGAAATAATTGCTCGATATTTATCCACATCTAATTTTTGTCCATCACTAGTTGCAAGTTTGATACTTCCATCAGCAAAAATTCTTGCCCACTCACCTTGTGGAAGTTTGAGATGAACATTTCCAGAAATAGTATTAAAAAGTACTGTAGAATAATTTGGATGTTCCACCATATATTTTAGTCCAACAAATACCCAATCTTCAAATTCTTTAACTTCATCTTGTTGAATAACCATTCTTGTCGTAAAACGAGTTCCATCTGGATAATGAGTTATAACCGTGCCATCATAACGATGAAGATAAATGACTCCATCTTGTCTTCTACGAAAAACTTCACCATTTGCTAATGGTCCAGAAGTAAAAACATATAATGGTGCTTGTGATGATGATTTCAAACCACTGTTGATATTAAAAAATTCTCCAGTAGGTAAAATGACATCACCATTAAAAACTTTGAGACTCTGAGCTTTGTTCAAAACCTTCTTGTGATTTAGAACTTGCTGCAACTTCTCGAATATTTGTTGTGACTCCACGAGCAGTAAGAATTTGAATTGTTCCATTGGTCATGAATTTAACTACGGAACCATTCATTGTATAATATCTGGAAGCTTCCAGTGTAATAGAAGAAGGACCACTGGAAATATAAGTTTGTTTAACTTGTCGTTCAATTGGTTGGGAATTAGAAGAATCTTCCAAAGAAACGAGGAGACCTGATGGAAATGTTATTTTGAATGAGTGAGTTAATGGCTCAATAAGTTTCTCAGCATTTTCCCATGAGAATTGAACAAATGCTTTTCCTCCACTACGTTTTTTTGATGATGATNGCTCAATAAGTTTCTCAGCATTTTCCCATGAGAATTGAACAAATGCTTTTCCTCCACTACGTTTTTTTGATGATGATGATGATTTCTTTTCTCCAGATTCATTATCACTATTTTCACTACTTGGATAATTCCAATCACCACCAGGAGTTTTTTGTTGTCTCTCAGTATTTGCATTTTCATCAATAACTTCTGACCTTGCAACATCTTTAAGTTTTGATTTAGAACCTTTTCTAGATCTCTTTTTCTTTTTATCTTTAGATTTTTTGCTTAGTAGTGACCCGCTTTCTACTACTGATGCAGCTTGACTAATAGAACTCTCTGCATTTAAAACTTGAGTTGCAGGAGGAGCAGCGTCTACAGAAGAATTTAAAGTATTTGAACCACCTTGCAGAGGATATCTTTGGAACCATTTTTCAACACCTTTTGGCTCAGCTTTTTTACGTTCTCCAACTTGATTTTCAAATACAACATTTTCCATTGAAAACACATTGGAGCCTGGAGTTGTTTTTGATGATAGATCTTTGCCACCTTTACTAGCTGTGACTTTTACATATGGTGGAGGTTCTTTAGATCTTAAATCTTGGAATGCAAACATTGTACCATTGGAATGAACCATATGGAAATATGGACAAACTACATAAGATTCTGAAGACAAATTTTGATCATGTGGAATGTAATAAGGATAGAAGAAAGTAGAGTGACCATTTTTCTTTATTGATAATTGCATCGTACGAACTTCTGGTTCTATGGTTGTAATATCATATTGAATTACTGTACCATCCATTGGGAATAAATGGTATGTATCAGAAGCAGTGACAACAACTCGTTTTCCAAGATCGTAGCAATTGAATTTGGACTCTTTGTAAGATTTATGTTGACGTGGTGTAGCTTCACTCAAGGCTTCTGGAACAACAGTTTCAACAGGCTTTGGTTTAGACTCTTGAATTTTTGGATCGATGATCCCTGTAAAAGTAAAACTTGGCACGGCACTAACTTCTCCTTCAACTTCTTCAACAGCTAACATTGATATGTCACCAGGTTCTTCTAAAACTGGTGGTTCCAAAATTGTATCTTTATTTCCACTACTACTTTTTGTCACTTGTTTAATTTCTTTTGGTTCTTCAACTACAGCTTCAGATTGTTGTTCTGGTTCATTTGAGACAGAAGCAGAAGATTTTTTCTTTCGTTTTGACTTTTTAGGTTTTTGCCCAGCACCATTTTCATCTTCTGTTTCTTCTGCCTCAGATTTCTGACCTTTGCCTGATTTACTTTTCCGTTTAGGTTTATTCTCTTTAGTTGGTTTACGTAATGATTTAGTACTTTCTTTAGCAATTTCAGTATCTTGCTCTGGCGCAGCACTTGGTGAAGAAGCTGCTGCTTCTTGTTGTAAGAGGTTATTCACTTGTTCCATAGTTTGTTTAGCTTCCAATGTTCTAGCTTTAACAATTTCTTCATTAGCATGTCTCTCTTGTAATTTTCTGTTGACGAAATAATTTATATTTGATACTTGGAATTAACAACCATTGCTCATCAGGAATTAAGCGAAGTAGAGTATCAACACTAAATGAGTCTACAATTTGTAAATTTTTCTTTTGCTCAGCATCTTGAGCTTCATTATTTTGATGTTGTTTATTGACCAACCATTGTAGAACGTCTTCATTATTGAGTGTGTATTCTAGAAAATGTTGAAGTCCTGGAAGTGTATTTAATGTGTTGTAATTTGAGCTTTCTCCTTTAAGACTTTCTGGAGTTGGGTTACTAAAGATGAAGAGCATAGTGTCATAAAATGGGACATACATTCTCTGCATTGATAAATATTGACCAACAGATTCACTTAGAGATTGAATCATTTGAACTGGAGTAAAATCTTCAACAAAATTCCAATCTTTGACGCTACCAATAACCATTCCATCACCAGAAGCTTTTGTTAAACCGGAGCATAAGAGGAATTTATTGACCCATGATGATAAGTCTAATGCACCATTTTCATTCATTGTTAGTAAAACTGGACATTCCAATAATGAAGTGAAGACGCTATAGTCTGTTATATCTTTTAACCATTGCTCTTCACAACCTTGGAATTTTTTAGGAACTTTATCTTTTGAGGATTTGGCAAAGCCTCCTTTTGATAGAGATTCTTTTTTCTGAGTGGTGGTTGAAGTTGAGAGTTTTCGTCGTGATTGGCTGCTTGTGCGTCGCTCAGATTTTTCCTGTTACAAAATGACGACAAAATAATTTAGAAGTTTACTGATTCTATATGGAGTTTAATTTCTTACCTCAGCTTTTGACAACTTTCTCTCAGCATCTTGTAGACTATGTTTTTTTGGAGCAACAAGCTCAACAATTTCTTCCTCTTTGGTATTATTGTCACCTGTAGCTTGAGCATCTGGTGGTGCAACAACAGTAATTTGTTGTTGCTCATTTGGTGACAAAATAAAATGAACTGCAGTAGCTTCATCAACAACTAAATAATTATGATCAGATTGTAATTTAGTTCCAGGAATAGTTGGAGATTCTTTGGTTGTTTCACTATTTTCATTATTGCCATCACCAGCAGCTTTAGTATTAGTATGTTGCTGAAAACTTTCTCCAGCAGCTGCAGCTTTTTTCTGTAAATATAACTCAATTCCAGCACCCAGAAGTAGATGTAAAATGAAAAACATGTCTTCACTCTTGATTTGCTCTGGTGGTAGGAAATGCATAAAATGTGATAGATTACTCACAAGTTTCATATGAAGCCCTTGATTAAATTCTGGAATATTTTTCCATAAGTAAGTTTCTATACTTCGAAAATCACCAAAGACATTACTGGAAGCTACTTCTGCAGCAAAAATTTCATTTAAATGACATGCTCGTATACTTGCTTCGTCATGAGCTTTGATAAATAATGGTGTTACAAATCCATTTGGATTTCCTGGAGAAGAAGAAGAAGAAGCTTCATCAGAAATGTTGTTAGATGCTGGAGAAACTTGACCAAATGATTGGAAATGAGAATTAATTTTATCTTTAGCTGTTGACAAATCTTTATTATTTTCACCACTCTTGGAACTTGTTTCTCCACCACCACCACAAACTTGCTGGAGAATACTATCCAGAATTAATGGAATAGTAACACATTCTGAAGGAATTCTATCCATAAGTTGTTCATAGACTCCATGACCTTCTTCTTGTTTTTCTATTGGTCGAATTTGTTTGACACTGACACTAGACTCATATTCTTGGAACCAATCAGTGAGTACCATCATTTCATAAATTCTTTTTGAAGCTTCGTCAAACATTTGTGAAGCATACATTCCACGATGTTCTGCTGAAGCTAAATCACCAGTTGGTGGTGGTAGTGCAAAATTCATTAGAGCTATGTCATGAAGTGAAGAATCTGGTCCAGCATTATTCATTAGATCTGCAAACTCTGCCCAAAATTGACTTACTAAATCTCTTTTGGTTAGTGAAGATTTTCGAGCTTCTGGTAACATATTTTGAGGTTTAAATGCTCCAG
>VCNE01004351.1:0-16845 GCA_009869805.1 Oncopodura yosiiana | reverse complement strand
AGACGAGGAATTTCTTTTTGCAACTATTATTGAGTGAGTATTGATAAATATTATACTATAAATCAAAATCTAAATAACACTTCCATCCGTACACAACAGTCCATTAAAACATAATTACCGATTAGCAGAGAAGAATCAGGAGGAAGTTCAACATTTTTCTTTTGTGCTATCGACAGCTAACAACTACTATGCAATATACCTTCTAAAAATTTTTAACGTGTGAAATTCTAAACGGTTCCTACTACATGCCAACTCGACATTTCCAGTTTCTTCTTCTTCCTATAACATATGCAAATTACTACTATTAATAATGAAAGGCCTTTACTCTTTTCCTAAAAAAATTACTGAGAGATTATCGGAGAAGAATGCATAGTGAAAAAATACCAAGCCAAATGAACAATGAAATGAAGCATCAACAAGAGAATTAGATAGTGTATTACTATACACGTTAGTTTAGTGGTGGCATTTTCATACTATGAATTTTCATATACAAAATACAAAGGTAATTTATATAGGGGAACATTGATGATGGTGGTGGTGGTGGTTGCTGCAGAAGAAGGTTCTGTTTGAGTGGTTTGAATCAACATGCTTTTGAGTACTATCTCAGTCAGTTGTTCATGTACGTTGCAAGTGGAAAGTGTGTTGTTTTGCATGGGCAAGCCACAACACTTAAGAGTGTGTTGTGTGTGAGTTTCACAGTGTAAAAAACTGCTAAATGCAGACAGAATGACTCATAGAGTCATCAGTGATAATTATTTTCATCGAAAATGATGAAATTGTTATAAATTCTTGTGCAGTCTCAAAATTCTAATAACAAATTTTTGCGTTAAGAAAGTTATTGCGTAATATATAGATTTACAACAAGTTATTTTAATTCGTCTTATGTGCCCCATATATATAACACTTTAAAAAAATGGTGCAAATATCATGATCGACCATTAAAATTTTTATCATGTCATGACCACAACATACTTATAAGTTTCAATCTTTGTCATATGGCAACAACCTTCATCAGTAATATACAAAATAAATAAAAGTGTTCCATATATAGCTCTTCTACTACACTATTACTATTCTCATTGAAGAATGAATTGAATAGTGAACTATGTAAATTCTAAATATATATTTATTAAGTAACCTCAGTTACTTACTTATATACACCACCTCTTAAAAATTTTCTCTTTTATATAAAACAAGTCAAAATGGATCGATCACAAATGTTAATACAAAGTGCAAAAATGACACCAAAGTGTGAGTTGGATACGAAAAGTTGTCTCTCTCTTCATAATATACTAGAGTCTTTTAGTGCACCAATTAGTGAGGAGCATGCATGGGCTTTATGTTATCAGTGTGCAAAATGTGGACAAAATGTACTCAATGAGCCATCAGAAAAAGACATGTGTCTATTGGTGACAAATACAAACCAACTTCTTATTCATCGAGATGGACAAGTTCATGCAGATACTTTTATTCAGAGTGACCCTGACACTAATGAAAAAGGTATAGAAAAAAAGTTGACTTGCTGCTTTGATTTTATATGCGCATAATATACTTAGTAGTAAAGTTTCATAATCAATTTTGTACATTTTGATTATCGACACTCACTTTTTAATAGTTGCTGAATCTGTATAATATTTCAATTTCAATTACTACTGTTGCTCTCTTCCTCTATCTCTAATACATTGTATACAAGTAGCCAATAATGAGTCACACGTATTTCCTTTCTTGCTTATCCTATTGTTACTTTGCTACTACAACTTGGTTTTGAAATATTCTCATTCACACATTTGTTTTATAGTAATTTCAACTAGGTTAACATGCATTTGCTAAAACCATTAAAAGAAATCATGTTGTTGCTAGACTTAAAGAAGACAGGCAGTACAATGGCAAATGAGCCATTTAGCAAAGAAGACATATTACTTTTCTTTTTACTTTAGCCGACTTCATTTTACTCTCTTCATTGATGATGATGATGATCTCTTCCATTGTGTTGTGCAAATGTCATTTTGTTCTCTAATGCAATTGTTAACCTCAAAAAATTGAAAGTTATATTTTAATGACGAAAAAAGGGAACTCGATCCATTTTCTTTCATGCTGTAGTAGTATACTTTAAAAGGAAGTAGTCAAGTACAAGTTTACGTGTCTCAGTATAATTTACTGCTGCGACTCATTAGCTTGTAATATTTCTATTAGCCGTTTTCCAGAACTTAGCATATGTATAGCGTGTATATTTGTTTTGTATTGATTTTATGATCATTACTTTTACATATACACAGTAGTTAGAATATTGAGTAGACTTTCATTTTTAAAGCAAGAATGTATATATACGCATAGAAATATTATTTTAAATGGTTTAATGTGGGAATTTCTAAGGATTCATCATGTATTTTTAACAAAAAATTGTAAGACGAATTAATATATCTTTATATATCCGCATGTAGCACATAATAAAGTAAGTTAAAGAAACGGACGTCATCACATGGTTTTTCATCTTTAAATCGTACTAGGCAGTCGCTGTTTTGTGCAGATTTACGTTTTTGCTAGCTGTAGAATACGAGGTCATCTACTATGTATATATACTCTTTCATATGTTTTCCAGACTTTGTCTCCAGCATGCTGGAATGAGAGCATGGAATATAAGAAATCGATTTTCTTAGTCAGCCTCGTGATTCTAGTTCATACTAAGCCCCGGCAGTAAATGTTTCTCTTCTCCAGTAGCTTTTTGCAATAATCTCATAGAGAGTCAAGAGAGATAAAATTCCACGTTGTAATCGCATGAAGAAGAAAGAGCGATTAAGAAGAAGAAAGAGCGATTAAGAAGAAGTCGAAGAGTCTTTGACATTTAGCAATAGTAGCTCCACAGGACATAACCATTATATTTTATGTATTCACATAGGACACTTGATAGAGAGATTATACATCATTTTCTAAATGACATGAGCATAATTTTCTACAGACTAAATAACCGATTTATTTCCATGTTTATATGTAGTAACATGTCATGTAAAGAGCAATTTAACTTTTGCTTCATGAGTAGACTTGATTTCCAACTTTTTCTTAGTCTCTCACAATAGTTTAACACTGAAAATCATTGATCCGTTTTTCAAGTAGTTTGATAATATTCAAATGTAAATTGTTACTTCACGTCACATTATTATCATAGATAGAGATAGATATATACGGAAGTTGACAAAGGAAGAAGAAGAAGAAGAGCAGAGAGTATATTAGCATAAGAATTGCAATGAGAAGAGAATGAGACCAATAAGAAGATAGAAGCAATTTTTATTTTGCCAAACTTGATTTATCCGATTTAAAGTTGTTATGTAATATGTAATGTAATGTAGTATATATAATTGTGTTGCAAGTTCGTATATCATTCATTACATTGACAGCTTGTCAAATCAAAATCATGATTGAACCTTGTTTTCTCTTTTTATTTCTTCTTCTTTTGAAATATATATATTCTACTCATCCATCTGCTTCTGGACTAGTTCCATGTGATATGAGATTGAGACCTGTCAAAGATTTCCTTTCCTCTTTTTGTAATCATTACATTATTGAATTCAAGAAGAGCTACTAAACTATTTCAATTCTTTTTGAGTTGTGGTAGAAAATGCAACATTCGATCTTCATATATTATTATGCATCAGAAATTCCATTCATGTGTGAGTACAAAAGTTTTGCAAAAGAGAGAGAGAGATCAAGTTTAAACATTTTACATTTTTTTTTCTCTCTCCCTTTACCTTGTGCATTGCATGTAGAGTCAATCAACGTCCAAATGATTTTTCACATTGCTAAAATGCAAATACACCATCATCTATTGTTGCATTTTAAAATTTGCATTGCATTATTGTGTGGCTAGTAAAAGCAATTGTTATGTATATATCTGACAAGGAAAAGCAAATATAAGCAAGTGCATAATAATATTGTATATAGAGTCAAAAAAATTTAAATCAGGGAGGGTCATGTAAAGTAATGAGCTTCACAGCTAAATAAACTACATAAGTTGATGTTGATAAAGGACATGGTCACATTATGTATATTATTAGTTGACAGACTTATGTTGTTATTGTTTGCTTAAAGCTGTACTTAGCTCTTTAACTACATTTTACTTACTATATTACCTTACTTTACTTACCTATGTACATCATGACATCATCATGAGGCCTCTGTGAGTATCATACATCATTGACAAAAACTTGCACTACAATTTACATTAGACGCACTGTTATTACATACTCACGAAGAAAAATATGGTTTAATCTTCCTAACCTAACCTACTGCCTGCACTATATCTATTCTATGCCACAAGCTACAAGTGCATTTTTCTATCTACCTGTGCTCTATGTATTTGAGATGATGATGAAAATTTATTGTTTGTTTTCCTTCTTTTTTTACAGGGCCACCCAGAGTCAAATGTTCCTGCGAATGCAAGGTAAACTTATTTTACTTATATATTTATCTATATCTTGTAGTTATGTGTTAGTATGTCTCTTCTCTTTATCTCTAATCAAGGCACTTTTAATTAAAGTCAAGAGAGCTATTGTAGATATATAAATATTGAGGCTTACAATTATAAGAGTGAGTAAAATGACTGCATGAAGCTAATTTAAGAGCATAAGCCCACTATAGAAGACAAGACAACACAGAGACACACAACATTTTGATTCTTCAATCTGATATTAGTTTTTTTCTTATTCTATAAGTCTAACCCTTCCGTGGTGCATTAGATGATTATGGAAGAGTATATTTTTGATTGTATATGCAGATTATTAGCTTTGTGTCTTGTGCCCTGCCTAAGTTTATATGTATGTAAAGTGGTCAAGTCATAAGAAGACCTTCTCCTACACGCAACAATTTGATTCTTACTATTGTTGTCCAAATGCATTTTTATATCATTTGCATATATAGATAGAGTTTCTACTCATATACATTTTTGTTACGTGATCAAGTCGAATTGGAATATATATATAGTGTATGCTGTATAGAAATGAAATAATTATTGACCATCACTACAAATATATATATCCTCATACTGATTTTGTGTATATACCCCATACTGATATATAGAAATAGATGATTACAAAATGTGACCTTAATTCTTTTCGTGTGTTGTGTATGTGTATACGTTATGTGTATTATTATTATATTATGTATATTATATACAGAGGTGATAAATTTTACCAAGGCGTACTCAATAAACCCAAAAAAAACATCATTGACGACTAATCATCAGAGTACTTTACTCTACTAAACTAATATTATAATGAAACTTTCGTAAGATCATAAATGGTATGATAAAAAAACAAGCCGGTAATGTTCCTTTTTTCTTGTAACATGGTATTAGCGTTATTATGTAGTATAATTATATGTACATAATTTTCTTCCCTTTTTATTTTTTATTTATATACCTGGCGAAAAAAACTAGGTTCTAGGATGTTATGTTATTAGTATGGAAGGAAAATGTAATTTTTCTGCATTAAACATTAAAGTTTAGAAGAAAAGGTTATTATATTCTGAGAAGTTAGGAGTAAGTATAAGAAAAGTCAAGTAAAGAGTAAGAAGGGATGAAGAGAATCAGCCTAGTTACCTATATTCCATAGTGTACATGATCGAAGAGATGCTAAAGGAATTTGTCTTATCATGATCGTTATTTCTTCTCTCTCTCTCAAAAACCAGCTTGAGACAGAGAAGAAGTTTTTGATGCACTATATGGATTTGAGAGGTTCTTTAACTCGTAAAATGAAAAAAGAGTTGAAGATAGAAGAAACGTTGTATAAGCTACAAGACAGTTTACGCCCTAAAAGACAAACTTATTCACCCGAGTTTATATTATTGGTAACTCTGTCACCACAATTCTTTGATAACCCAAAAAAACCCTTGACTTTGACTTTATATGTATTGTAGCAATAATGTGTGGTCTGTTTTATATATACATTTCTTGTTTTTCCTAATATATCTATCTTGTCTCAGTGTTGTGCAGGAAGAGGGAAAAATTCTTATCAAATTGTAGAAAGAATGTAGGTAACAAACAAACATCATCAAACATGAGTTTTTATCTTTGCTGCACTCTAGAATAGTCCTTAGAGTTCAAATAGCATGTAACTTCAATCCCACGATATATTTTTCGTAAGAAAACTCTGGTTTACTTGTTTAGACCTCTAACGTTATGCAAGATAGATGAAGAATCTAAACTCTTTGATGCTATATAGAATTTGAAAGAATTTTTTTATACACATACCTTTCATCAACAGATAGTTACAACTAGAACTTAACAAGTAGATATATTTTGTCAGTGTGAGAATTTTTCTTGTACTTTTGCTATCCTCGTCTCGAATGGTATACTTGATTTTTGACCAACTCTGAAAAATATTTTTCTTGGTTCAAAAAAAAAGTCTCACGCATTAAAGAATTAGTATATAGCAATACATATTGAAGAGGTTGTATGTACATTAGTCTTTTTTGATATCGTGCCATGCCACATGAAATGCAAAATTTTTACAGTAGTTGTAGACGAGATATTTTCTTGTTGTTGATGTGTGCGTATAGAAACACATATATATATATACATATATATGGATTTGATAGCTTATTATGTAGACATTGTTCATTGAGTCACAGCGAGCAGCTAATGAATTATTCTCTTCTTATTAGTACACTTGAGAAGAAGAAGAAAGCCTCAAGGAAGATCGTAATTAAGCAAAAGATGATCACAGAGAGAGAGAAAAAAGCAGGTTCAGTATCGGTAGGGGAGACATTGAAATTTTTGATCATGATCATAAGGATGATATCTTGAAAAGCTAGTGACGCTTTACCGGCAATAATAATATATGATGTCTAATCGAATTCTCTCTAACTGATCAAATTGTATTGTGTCTGTAGTTTGAGGATTAGGATAGTAGAAAAATCCGGGGAAGTGAGTATACAGGTGTGTATAGGCTGTACATATCAATCAAACTATATGCGGAAAAAGTACAATCAGTCTCCGTACTTAACTTTTATATCTTATCTTATGTACATGACTTTAGTTTACCTGCATTCCTCTTCCTATTCTCTGTGCACAATAGGATTTATAAGTAGGATTAAAAATACCTATGAACTGTTTTGATGATACTTTTTTTATTATGTGATGTGCATCATCATGGATCATGATAAAAAATATAGCGTTCCTGTCTCTGTCTACTAAATAAGAAGTCGCATTTTGATTAGAGCAAAAATTATGTTGCAGACACTGACTACTGCTTATTTGATTACAGTACAACTAACAGCAAGTTCTATAAACTGGAAGTAGTCAATCACAATCACACACAAGTACAATGCGCTTCGTATAATCAGTGAAATTAATAATTACTCTACCTATAATATAAGATACGTTATCCTATCTCTTTTCTGCCTAATTATATCTAGCTCAGATTACAAATAAAAATGTCCTTCAAAATTAATTGGTTTTTCTGTTGTCATTTTTATTACGATACTTTTTGCAAATGCTATACAACACAGAAGCAGGAGGATTTGATATAATTAAAATAGGAATATAAAAATACGATCCATGATAGATCAGGAATTGCTATTCACTAATAACTCTCACAATCTCAAGGTGTCTTTGCTAGCTAATCAGTTGTACAGTAAATTTTGCTTTAGGACCTAAGATAAAGTAAAACTCGTTCACTCTTCAAAGTCTTAAAAGCTGATCTTGTTGTAATGTAAACCCAGTGGCTTTTGTTTAATAGAGATTTATAATATGTTCAATTCAATCGTAGCTCTAGTTTCTGTTTTGACTATTAGGCATTGAGATTAAATCTTTACGACGGCATTTTGCAAAGTCATGTCATCAGAAAAAAATCTATTTTGATTTGTTACAAATTCATCATCATCATTCATTTCATATATAGTATAATCATTCATACATATATGTATACTCTGTCTGCACCTGTAATTCTTAAACTCAGTCAGTAGTAGTCTGCTCTCTCAATAATTTGCCTATCTTTTGGAAGTATCAAAAAGCATAGGAAGATTCACCTGTAGCTCCACTGTAAGAGACTTATTTTATTCAGAGACAAAAATCTCTGATAGCACCAGGCAAATTGACATTACTACTATATAGAAAATACCTACCTTATAGATTAGCATTATAGAGATAAAAGAAACGTGAGTTTATAAGCTTTCATCTGCCTTATACTTTTCGCTATAAGGTATACCTAATAAAATATTCACTAGGGCATTGGGTATAAAGGCTCATTCAATTCATAGTTTATGCAGTCATCGTGAGAGCATTAAGAATTAAGGAACCGGCATTCTGACACTTGTAATACTATATACTTGCTCTCCAGTTTAGTGAGGCAAACAAAATATTAGCAGATCAGCCTGAAGACAATGATAAAAAGTCCTGTTAGCAGGAGCGATCATCATCAAAAACATGATGATGATGATGATGGGAATTGTGAGTATTATGATCAAAACTACAAATGCGAGGTATGCCAGAGATTACACTCTATAAAGACAGATAGCTAGGAACCCTTGAGTTGAGCCAAGCCTTTTTGAGCTTTTTGACTGAGTGATGAATACAGGAAGAAAGGGATTTTTGAAAATGTTGGTTGTTTGGTTCATGATATGCTTTCTTGCTAGTAGTCGATGGACCGGATTGTCTGGCATAGAGAGTTTTTCTCAAGCTGTATTATAGTAAATGCAAACAGAACTCGATGCTCAAGCTTACTCTATAAGTCTTTTTTACAAAGTTGCTATTTAGTGTTGAACGAATGTTGAATGCTAAAGTCAAACTCATCCAAGACTTGAATGGATAATATAGCCTATAGAGAGTGAACTTTGTGCAAAAATGCATCACACACACACTCTTCATCTGTTCACACCAGCAGCACTCTTCTCTCTTCACTAAAAGATACAAAGTTAGATTTTATATTATTATAGGTACACATGTTATATGATGATAATATGACTGGGTGCTTAAAGATGCAGTTCTATAGCTGTATTATCTCTTCTTTCTTCCTACTCTTTAGCAAAAGGGTAAACAAGTGATAGAGCGAAAGAGAAACAGGTGGTTGTTTTTTTACCATATCAATGACCTGCTATGAAAGTTAATCTCAATCAGTTACCCTACCACATTCATTCTCTTATAATATAGTAAAAGGAGTATAAAATACCTATATGTGTGAGCAAAACAGAATTAAATTCACTGTATAAAAGCTATCAACTATTATTGAGAATTGAATTGAGTTAAGTTATTACTACAACTTATAGGTTAGTTTCTTACTGCTGACTTACAGTTTACACGCTGAACTGACTATTATATATATTGCCTTGAGTAATAATAACAATGAATGCANTGAGTTAAGTTACTACTACAACTTATAGGTTAGTTTCTTACTGCTGACTTACAGTTTACACGCTGAACTGACTATTATATATATTGCCTTGAGTAATAATAACAATGAATGCACTACAACATATATAGAAATTACATTGAAATATATACACAAACAAAAGCTAGCGTGATGGATGAAAAACTGTAATATATGTTTTTGCATCTTATTTGCTACCTGCTGCTACACTAGTCCAGTTTTCTCTCTAATAGCAGCTCAACTCTAATAAATAAACAAGTAAAAAAGATCAAAAACGATTTTGCAAACTTTGGCATATGTTCCTACTAGGTCACTCATGATGCTGTATGTAATGTGTGTGTCTAATGACTTTGTAGTGAAGATAATATGCATTGTAGAATTTCGGCGATCAAATAACTACACTATATACTATTTTGTTAAAATACTTTGAATTCATGCAACTTGCATTTACAACATAACCTTGCATTTGGCATGGTATAAGAGCACATTATACGCTCAAATCTCTCAAGTTTCAATGTATGAGTCATATAGAAAATTACAGGTATATAATAGTTTAAAAGTTTTTTCTCCTCTTTTATCGTCATTTGACGAAATATACTTTTAAACATTTTAAACTTGCAAAGTTTACCAACTCTCTAACTAACTACTATATGTCCTCGTATAGTGCTCTCTTCTTACAATGTATAGCAATGTAATAACTATTTTATCAGTATGCACACATAGAAGATAATGAGAATGAGTGACGGTAATGTGCTATGTAGTAATGTAGTTATGCAGTACACAGTAAATGAGAATGTATACTTATCTCATGTAGGTAAATGATGATAATGATGGTTAGTAGTTTTTTTCACATTTGCTGGAGGCTTTTGTCAATTGTATTTCTTCAATTGCTCATAGGCCATCTAACTTTTAAACTTTTGATGTGCTGCAATAATGTAATGATGAGAATGATGTACGATGATGTATATTGCATACTATATGTAAATTTGTGTGTGTCTACTCTTACTCACTCTTGTTGGCTTCTGTCAGTCAATATTAGATATATTTGTCAATATTTGATTTGACTAGGGCTCAACGATTTATTTCTTGTCGTTGCTCTCTCTCTCCCATTTATTTGTGACTTCACACGTAAATGATGGAAGTTTTTTTTTTGCATTGATGATATGATGACTAGTCGCCATTTGATCTAGGCCACATTTGCAAATAAATCTCTTTTCATAGAATCGAATTCATTGAGAATCAGTGAACTAAATTTTTTAAAATTAATGTTGATGCTAATGTGCTATTTTTTATATTCATATATAGCTAATTGCCAAGTTGGCCCTAGTCATATTCTCAGCATTGGATTACGGATTGAGAGAAGATGAAGAACGCCATTTGAGTCCGGATCTTGAAGCTTTACTTGATGCCATGTCTTCAGCAGGTCAGTGCAAAAACCTTTTGACTATTTTGTAAGATAGAGTAATGACATTAGCTTGTAGAAAAAATGTCAAATCACCTAATGAAGTTCCACATGTTTGCCAAAAAAGAAAGAAGGAAATAATTTTTAGCTTCATCATCCTGTGATAGGAATTACGTGCAAAAATAATCCAATACAAATCCAATAATATTACATGTCTTTGCCCTCTTAAGTGAATTCATCATCTATTCATAGTAAAAATAAAACCTTGAGGCCATACTAAGATTACATAAGTTCATTTCTTACTGGATAAAGTCTTGTAAGTTGAGAAACGTGCATAGCGTCATAGTGTTTGTATATTGACTATTATTGTTCTTTTAGAGATCTATTCTTTTGAAGTTTTGACTTGATGGTATAGTATGGTGTAATAGCAAAATGTAATGAGTTTAAATGAAATGAGATTTTTTTTCTTCTACCAACCATGAAAGTAATCTACGCTCTTAAAAGATTGGTAGCGTAAAGAATAGAAATAATAAATAAAAAACATTTGCAAGTGTATTATATAGTTGTACTACTACCATTACTATACTATAAACGCCTATATACAAAATGTCTATATAAACTCTTGTGTCAGTCAGTAGACAATTACATCTTTCATGACTCTATTTCTACAAGAAGGTATACCACAACTTAATATTTTATTATACAAGACTTTTAGTTCAATGATTGCATATAGAAGGTAAAGACCTTAGAATACGGATAATAATAACAAATACAAATAACTACAGTATGAGCAAATTGTTCCGTTATGTATTGACTACACTTTGGTAGAAAGGATTAAGACTTTGAGAAGTTAAAAGGTGGACAGATATATAGTAGAGACTTGACAGCTTATATATATAGGAGTACAGTGTGTAGGATTTTATAATATGTAATTGGCAATTCATTGAAAGTATTTGACGAATTTGGATATAGGGAAAGACTCTTGTGATATGATTTTTGTTTTCTAAAAAATGTCGTCTCTTTTACTCAAGGCTGTTCATATAAGATTTTATTTGGATTTTATTAGGAAATGGTTAGATTAGAAAGCTTAATGTATAGAAGGAAGTTTGGTTGATTTCTTCAAAAGTCATTTTCTATTATTCTATTATATATTTGGCAATTGATTATGCACTCTACTATTATTTTTTACTTTTTTGAGTGAGTTTAAGGAACTCAACCCAATGTTTACTCTTCTATACCTATTCTTCTTGTTTTCGCGACTCTTCTTTAAGATTTGGTTGTGTATCTCAAAACTCACCTGCTGTGACTTACTTGATTGTAATCTCTCCATGATGAACCATTCTTTTGTTGTTGTTAGTATATATTCAAACTATTTGGCAAAGAGAAGACTCTGACTCTTTGTTTGAGCACCTGTAATAATATTCTTAGAGTTTTCAATACTTACATAATGCACTGATTTATATATTGCATTGTACCATGAACAATATCAAAGAGAATGCCATATGGCAAGACGTGCGATGTCATTTCAAAAGAGTATATACACGTACGAAGCTATTACATGACTTTTTTATACAATAATTATTTCTCTTTTACTGATGACTGGTAGGTATATAGTAAATGTATTCTTGTTATATAAGCTTGAAGCTAAGCTATAGCAAGTATTTATTAGATTTGATTTTTCCTTGTGTGACTGCTGGCAAGGATATTTTTTTTGTCGGCAGGATATAATAAGATGCCACCATGCAAGTTACGATGAGGTTATTGAATTGACCACTTGAGACTTTTTCAGGCATTATGCCACCACATACCACTTTTGCTTTTGTTGTGTGTAACTCTCCGTTCTCCCTCTCTCTCTCAACGTCTTGCGGTAATGTGGTGAAGGAAAAAAATTACTGTGAATTGCACACAAAATTATTTCATTGGAAAGAAGAAGAAGAAGAAGAGATTTCATTGTGAATTGTGTTGGGTGCTTACTATATCATTGTACGTGACAGATGAAGGAAAGGAAATAGACATATATATGCATATGACTGCAGAGATGAATTTCATTCAGTGAAATATTCTGAATTGATGTGATGAGAAGAAGAAACAGGAAGATGATGATTCTATGTGTGATTGGAAGAGGTTGAGACTTTAAAATTGCAATATGTTCATTACTCTCTTACTCTCATCATTTTGCCATTTCATTTGATATAAAAAGTCTTCTCTCAAGAGCTTTTCATTATTATTTCATTTTCTCTTTCATTTCTTCTCGGTGCTTGATACGACCTGAAGAAAAAAATTCTTCTTCTATTCTCATGTTCAATTTCAAATTTAAAACGCATTACCATATAGAGACTCATAAGACAGACAGTTTGTTGCTTCCTTATGAGTTTGTGAGAAATAGTTTGCGGTGACGAAGTACATTCCTCAATTAAGTTTTTTTGTGGAGACTCTCTTCTCTTCTTGAAAATATAGTAAAATATACTAAGAAGAGTTTTGAAGATGCTGTCTTGTCTTCTATTAAAGGTGTCTCTTTTTGTTCAGACGTGTCATGTCGGTTTTACTACTGGTATTATGGGCGGAATTTCTTTTTTTTTTCCATGGTCATTTGAAAATAGGCGTATAGAGTAGCTCATCTTCTTGACTCAAGACATAATGTATTTCTTAAAGCACTGCGGATTTTCCTATTCTCCGTGGGAAGATGAGACATTAGTGTTATAAGAAACGAAAGGAGTGGTATATGAAACAGAGTGGACACTGAACTAGAGTGTAAGAATGGGTTTTCTAATCTAAAATCCTTGACATCGTTCTCTTGTCAGCTTTTAGATGAAGTTGATGTTGATGGCTATTACATAATGTACAATCTTCCGTTTTTTCTTCTCAATTCCACTTGTGCTTTTCGTCTTAACGAACTTCTTCTCTCAGTTCGTTTCGCTCTTCCTTTAGATGAGATTTTCTTTTTTGTCTCCACTTTTTTTGTACCTGCTGCTGTTTCATCTCTGCAATACCTCCTCCAGTCAATTTGCTATAGTTTCTTCCTGTCGTTTTGTTGCTGTAGGCTGACAAGATATATAATAGGTAGCAGTGTAGAATTATCTAATAGTGATTACGATAGGACATTACACTTTTAGTGCGTTACTTAAATCACAAGGAAGGAAGTTCTCTCTTTCTCGTCATGTCATGCTATATAGAAATGGAATGTAGAGATGAGACGAAGGAAGAAAAAAAAGATGACTTTATATTTTACAAATTACAATGCGGTATAGTAAATGAGCACAAGAAGATTGTCGGTAAATTTTTGTTTAGTTGTTGACCTATGGGCAAATATTTTTAATAGAATTTGTTCACAAATGAAAATTTTTAGTAGTCATCTTCATCAAAAAATTCCTGCTGACAGATGTCAAAAAATTCTTCTTGAAATGTCAGATTCTTAAAAACAAATGTTGATAGAATTTTTTGTGGTTGAAAAGTTGTATCATGTAGTAAGTTGTGAAAGTGTGTCCATAATGGTTCATAATGTACGTTTTGCTACCTACTACGAAGATAAAGATAATATTATGCAGCAGAGTCCACTGTAATTTTGTCATTTCCTTAAAAGGTTGAAGAGTAGTTTGTTAGTTTCATGACTTTTTGTAGAAAAAACGTTTCTCTGTAATAATATTAAGAGTTTTTTGATTATAAATAGTTTTTTGGTAATTGCCATTTCAACTCTAAAGAAGAAGGCATTGACTCTTTAACTTTCGTTATAAGAAAAGTTTTTCTTTTGTCGTTTAGTTTCATTTTGACTACTACAATTAAAACAACATTTGTTTCCTACTTTTATGGTCATTATATTAGTGACTATCTTTATATGTACTATAAAGCTTTGCCCATTAAAATAGTAGTTCAATGCCTCATCTACATATCACTCAATGGATATGTTGTTAATTATAACAAACTCATAGTAAATAAAACGAGTATATCTGTTGTTGTATGATGAAAAAATTGACTCATGATTGGCTTCTAGCTCATCTCTTCTTTTGAGAGAAGAAGCAATGAAGCTGATTATTCCAACTAAGGTGTATGAATTGGCACTTCCATTTGATCCGGTTCAATTGTACGTTTATTGCTCTTTACTAACACCTCCAAAACATGACAAGAAAAAATTAGAAAGAACCAAAAGGAATCAATACATTTCACTTCTTGAATCTCATGCAAATGTGCCATGCCACAACTTTATAGTAGTAGTGAAACACCCTCAAAGTCAAAAAAGTAGCTAAATCCACTTCATCTCACCTCAAGGTTTATAGGGTGTTGTTTATTGATAGTTGATACTTTGATAGTGTTTTAATACCCCACCTAATAATATCTCTTCACAACAAACAAACAACATATGCAGTGTTGTGTTGATGTTGTTTTATTATTTGTGTGGAAAAAGAAGTCAAGTCGTCAATCTGATATGCACGGTTGTTGTAAAAAGATTAGATTAAAGCGAAATGAAGAGGAGGAATATATAGATTGCCTAAAAATTTTTGCTGATTGCTACTACATTGCAACTTGATTTAATGGTGGCTCCTGTTTCCTGCTTCTGTTTTTGAATATATTATTAGTCCATTAGGATTTTTTATGATGCTATATATTTCTTTTTGATGAGATAACGATGTATGTTGCCAATTATAGCTATATGACAAGATGACAATGACACGACAACTTTGATTGCAAATGATATCGCAATTACTGTGGCAAAAATAGATTCTTACTTACTACCAAGAAATCGTAGTTTAAAAAACAATTTATTAAGTTGTATAGTTTAATACGTATTTAATGTTTCAATTCGTTATGTAATATCATTCTGAGAAAATTGACTGCAAGAGGCGTGTAATTATTAAGGCCATCATACATATGCAATACAGTAACCGGAAACTCTTCTAAATATGGAATAAATTTGTTAAAGTGGAACACTAGCATCATATTTCTTGATGTCAGTTTTTTTGCTTCTCCTTGTATAATGAAAATGAAATGTGAGAAGAAAGTAAAAGTAGAGTCCATAATAAAGTGAAGAATAAAGTAGTTACGTGTGTAGTGTAGTGAGTAATTACAGTAATTGATTTTCAAATATGGTTTGTTGTCCTCATATATTCATTACCAGTATTTTTTTTATTCTACTATAGTAGAGATGCTCTTCTTACAAAATTCACTCTCAATCAGTCATCATCGTATAATATAGTCGTTCATCTGGTTTGGTTTAGTTTTCTTGCCAGTTTTGACTGTCCATTAACACCAACGCTACTAAATACAAGCTTAGAGAACTAATGCACATCGACAGCTTTAAAGACAATTACAGTAGTGGAAGGTTGAAATTATGATGAGCAAAATGTAATAATACGGTTCACAGGAAACAAAAACTTAGTATATAGCTGTAAGGCTCTACTTGCATTTTAAAGTTAGAACCAAGCTGTTGTTGTTAGTGCATTTAATATGTTAATTTTAAATATGCATTTTAGTATAATTATTATGTAGTGAATATTATAAAGTTCTCACATAAAAAATGTGAGTTTTTTGCTATGCTATTACACGTGTCCTCGTCTGTAGAGTGTTTTCTCACATTATATTATGTTATATTAGTGAGTAATAATAATTGTCTGAGCTTTGACCATGATGAAGTAACATGAAGACAAATGAGTTACGTTTTGTAAAATTAGAACAATGTTTACAACCTAAGATTGCATATGTTGTCACCTTGTTTAAAGGCAAGAAGAATTAGTCTAAGCTCTAATAAATAAAGTTGGTTATGGTTAATGGGCTAATTATCATTGTTTAAGCTTCGCACACAAGTGTCTCATATAAAACGTATAGTGAGTCGTGTGAGGTTACAAGTTGTAAAATGAACAAATAATTGCGTTTGACACTTACAGTGTGATACTTGAGGAGATATTGTGTTTGCAAATGAATCATTCGTCACGTTCACATTCTTTACTTCTATATAATCAATGTCCCAAATCTATTTTTACACTTGTATGAATTCAGTGTGACGTTCTGTTTTCTGTAGTATGTCAGTTGATAAATTATATAAATAAAGTTGACAAATTCCCTATGGAATTCACAATTCGCTTATATTGTAGAACG